>MPUH01001653.1:0-10932 GCA_001970955.1 Stentor coeruleus | reverse complement strand
AAATACAAGGTCGCGAAAGAAGGCACTGAAGTCAAAAAGAAAAATATCTTCGAGATTAAAAAGACAATTTCTGGGTTCATATCAAATACTCAGAAGATAATACAGAAGGTAAAAAAACCTCAAACTAAGATTGTAGTAAAGAAGAAAAAACCAAAGAGAAGGAAAATCAATCATGAAACTCAACTTAAAGAAAAGAAAGTCGGGCAGGAATCTTGTGAAAATAACTTGAGAGTCATTCATATACCAAACTTTAATGGTAAGTTATAGAATAGCTAGAGATTCGTTTATCTGATATATCAGACTCTGAAGCTACGTATGAAAATACTGACTCAGAAGAATATGAAGCGATACATAGCGCATTGGAACAAAACGAGTNGCGCATTGGAACAAAACGAGTACTTTGTCAGAGCAAGACCGGAAATAAGAAAAGTGAAGGCAAATGGGAGGTCCACAGATAAAATCCATTCTAAAGGGAAAACAGCCAAAAATCTAGCCAAAAACCTGAAAACAGTTGAAAAACTAGTCCCAATAGATTCTTTTCAAGACTATTTAGATGAAGGAATCCATTACTTACCTTGGCCAACTGCTCAGCCTTACGATGCTTTAACTTTGAGTTTTAATGCTCTTACTTAGTTATTTTGATTTAAACTATGATGTAAGGAAATAACCTTTGGAACTATAGAAAATGATGTTAAGTAAATAACACCCAGTTTTTGAGATCTAAAAGAAAATTAAACAACGTAATTATAGAAAAAAATTTAATTTACTGATTATGTTCTGAATTTTAAGTTAGTTTGTTACTGATAATCTGTTTTATGGAAGGAGAATTATGTTGGGTGAGTTTAGAGATTTTGTGATGTATTTTTTTTTTTTGAAGGTTTTAGATAGGGTTGATAAGGTGTGATTTTAGGTTTTAGGGTTAAATGATTTTAGATGTTGTTTTGGAGGGACAAAAAAACATATAGTTTTTATTTCTCATTTTGAATTTTTCATGCAAAAACTTGTGTTGAATTTGATTGGGAGGGTAAATAAACTCTAGTGTCTGGGTATTTCATCTCATTTTTTAGATAAGACATTAGAATTTAAGCCTTTTTTACAACTTATAAGAACAGTTATATTATAATTCATCAATTAGCGTCGTTTCTTGTTGAGAAAATTAGAATATAAGCCAAAATTTTTTTTATAATTTTTCTGGTACTCAGGCTAATAAAATTCAAAGAGTTTAAAGATAAAACTTCAGGATAAAATACTAAGGTGTTTAGGGTAATAAAAAAAATTAATTTAATTGTATAGGCTTATCTAGATGAATTTTGAATAGTTTCTTTAGTGTTTTCTTTATAAAAATTATCTATGCTCATGATAGTTTTCCTTTGAGAATTATGCTGAAAGTATTTTATTAAGAAAAAGGTTTAAATTTCAAGGCTCATTGCCTTGATTTATGATTTCTCAATTTAATTTTGAATAGATTTTTTACTTTGAAAGAAATCGTTCGAAGGTAATATTTAGCTTGTGATAAAGATATAACTAAAAAAGACGCTATATATTTAAAGTTGTCTATATATAAAAAATAGAAGTTTTTATATAAGTAAAAGATATAAAGACAAAGATAATTAGCAAAATTAAACAAAAAAATAAAACTACATATGAAATTTACCTAAAATATTGATTTCATAAAACTCAGGGATATATTAGAATTATATAATAAGTTAACGCTTATGTAATTAAAATTAAAATAAAATTGTATAGAAAAGCCTTAGAAGATTATTTATAAAAAATATCCAAGACTAGTTTAAAGTATTATGCTTTTAATTTTAAATTGAATTAGGAATTTGACTAACGGATTGTTATTAGGAATGACTAAACTTGATTTTCAAATAGGAAAAATAAGATAGTTTTATAGTGGATTCTAGTAAAGATTTTTTTATTTTAGCAATTTTGATGATGAAATAGTGGCATTTTTAAGATTAAGTTGGTTTATATATGATTTTAAATATTTTGGTGTTTTATGTAATTTTTAGATTATGATATGTATATGTGTGGTATTTTCATTCAAGATGATGAGGGNAGTTGGTTTATATATGATTTTAAATATTTTGGTGTTTTATGTAATTTTTAGATTATGATATGTAAATGTGTGGTATTTTCATTCAAGATGATAAGGAGTTTTTTCGAAAATATTATTTATTTTGTTGGAAGTAATTGTTGGAAACAGTGAAATAAAGAAAATTTACATGAATTAAATTAAAATTTCATGCACAAATCAGCTTACTAGCTAAGGTTTACTTAAAAATAAACATGTTAGGGGTTGTCTTACGTTGAGATTTTAATAAAAGTTTATAATTTATTATCTTAATATAGAAAATTAATAAGAATCATACAAGAAAGAAAATTATGACAAAGAAGAACTTTGATAAACACATAAATTAAAAGTTAGAAATTTTGTTAGTGTTATTAAGTTTACAATATCATATCCAATCAATCATCATACAAACTCTTCTAAAATCCCAATACACAAATAAAATCATTCATATCCAACCCAATCCCTAAACCTTAAACTTCAAACTTAACACCCTAACACCCACTTTAACAAAAAAAAAAAATCCTCATCAGTCTTTCCCAAACCCAAAACAAAACAAAAAACCATCAAAAATATCAACTTTACCACAAACACTTCGCAAATAATTCCATAGCCATATAACTTCCCATAAAAAGTATTAAATATAAATATGCAAAAGTTACAAATCAAAAGCATCGAGCACAATCATAACAACTTCTACCCCCAACAATCATTAGTAATTCGATATACCAACAATACCGAAACCACAATAACCTCAAGTCCATTTTCAGTTCCCCCCAACACAAACATAACATTTTCCCTTATCTCGAATTCAGAAGATCAAGCCCAAAGCCAATTATTAAACACATCTCTTTTTTATAACAACAACCAAATCTGGATTGCACTTTTTTCGCATTCCCAATCAGAGCATTGTTGTAAAATCCTTATTCAAAACATTTCATCTGATAATTTTTCAGATAAAAAACCTATAGAAAACCATCAAAAATCAAGTTCCAGCTGTAAATGTTCCCCTGAAAAGATCAGAGGGTATTTTTCTCCTTCTGGGCCATATGTAGATAAAAAGTCTTATTGTGACAGCAAATCAAACAGGGTGAGTATAGGGGAAATAGCAGGCCAAATCAACGAAGAACTCACAGTTTCTGTTATAAAACTTAGAAAACTTCTTGAAATCGAGAAAAAGTCTAAAGAACCCCTTTTGGACCAGATCACAAATTTAAAAACTGAACTTGCCCGGGAAAAAGACGAAAACAAAAAACGTGAAAAAGCTCTTCTTCAAGACTTAAACATAGCAGAAAACACTGTTTCTGATATGAAATTCGATATTCTCAAAACAAAAACTGAAAACAAAGCATTACAAGCTGAAAATTCCCGTTTGTATTCTGAACTCCGACAAAAACAGCAATCCTTTACACTACAATTAGAACAATATAAAGATATAAAAAATGAATACGAAAGCACATACTCTTCATCATCATGTTTGTTACAAAAAATCGATGATATATCTGGTAAATCAGAATGTGCATATCAAGAGCAATTAAAAGCTAAAGATCAAAGCATAAAAGAACTGGTAAATGAGATTTCTGAGCTAAAAAACATAAATAAAAGTTTACATCAAAGTCAAGAAATGAGTCAAAATTATATGATAGATGATTTGCTTAATCAAAAAGTTAAAGAATTGAAGATTGTAGGGAATTTTATAAGAGATCAGGAACAAGGTTATGTATTTAATAATAGGAAAATCATCCTTTTTGTTAAAGGTTCACAGTTGATGTGTAAGAATGGGGGAATATGTAAAACTTTTGAAGAATACATGGAGAGTATTGGTGTTGTTGCCCATGAAACTAAAACTATAGTTCATAAGAGAATCAGGTCTCATGATTTTGANAAAACTATAGTTCATAAGAGAATCAGGTCTCATGATTTTGATAACAAAGGACTGAATACAAAATTTGTCAGGCCTGGGCTGAATAGAAGCCATGTTAGAAGTCCGATATCAAATAAGCATTAATTAATAAGCTCATTATATTTAAAAACTAATTTAGGGTTTAAAATACACTTTTTTTATAAGATTTATGTTGTGATGTTTTGGTTTTAATAATGATAAAAACAAGAGTTTATGATGAAAATTGTTAAGAAATTTAGTGAGGATATAAAGGATTTTATGAAGGAGATAATGGAGTATAAGTTAAATTAATGAAATCTTCGAGACTCAAAATCAGTGAAGAGTTGTGGTTTATGTGTATCTTCAGAGCATTTACGAGAAGCTCGTTTGCTTATGTTGGGTGAATTCGCTGCTGTTTCTGGTGAATAGTCACGATGACTAAACTCGCATTTGCGACCCATGATGCAGTACCCGATTTCAAAAAAACTCTTGCATTTCGCATGTTTCTGAACGGTAAGATATGATTTGTCTCTTAATTCTTCAATACTGTGAGCAAAAAAACACTTGTCCCCAAACTCGCAGAATCCAGATTCTAGATTTCTGCAGAGCTCTGTTTTGAACTTGGACTGTGATTCTTGTCTGTATTGAGATGAATCTTTAGAATAATACTTATAGCCTATGTCATAGCCTTTGAAAATTTCTTTTTTGCCAGTGTTTGTAGTGTTTGGCTTCATATTTTTATAAGCCTTAGACAGATAAGATGTTGAAAACCTAATAAATAGATTTTAGTATATGTTGTTTTATATATATTTTATGATATTGATATAAATAATAAGATTTTATTGGGCTAGTTTGTATGTAGGTATGGTTTTTGTATAGAATAAATTTTAGATTTTTTAAATTTTGGCATTCTTTAGAAAGTAGGGAATATAATTGTGTATTTTCTAGGATTAATCAGTATTTTTTTATTGCAGATAGTTTTTATGTTGAAATATTAGTTTTTATTGTAGAATTATTATCAATAGTAAGAGTGGTTTTGATATTGGTTTGGGTTTAAGAAAGATTAGAATAGATAATATGAATCTAGTGGAAAATAAATGGAAATATAATTATAGAAATTTATAAGTTTTTGTTAAAGATATAAAATATATATATATCTTAGCATTTTGAATAATCTCTCCCTTTTTTCCGAATTTAAAATCAATTCAATCCAAAATCATTTAAACTGTAAACTTAATATAATAATATAACAACAACAACCTAAAATCATATATCAAGCACATTAAAAGCTTTACTATTACTAATTCAAGTAATAATTTTAATCTACCTAAATCCTATCAATAAACCCTCTAAGCCCAGATACAAAACAGCCTCTTACTCTTTTTTTTCACCCTCTCCATTTACTACTTCTCCATGACCTTCTCCATGTACTTTTTCATCTTGTTTTTTCTCAAAAATTCCTTTATTCACATACTTCGGGCATTCAAACCTATGACTATCTAAATTCGGTAGTTTATCATTAAGACACAAAATCACATTATAAACAAAGCTTAACTTGCTAAATTCCCTACTTGCAATACTAAAATTCTTTTTNATCACATTATAAACAAAGCTTAACTTGCTAAATTCCCTACTTGCAATACTAAAATTCTTTTTATCACTAGCAACACACAATAAATATATTTTCTCTAAAATATGGAATTCTAAGTATAAAATATGCTCAATTTTAACCTTTTCAATCATTTCTCCATCAACCACAACCCATAATTTCNTATCACTAGCAACACACAATAAATATATTTTCTCTAAAATATGGAATTCTAAGTATAAAATATGTTCAATTTTAACCTTTTCAATCATTTCTCCATCAACCACAACCCATAATTTCGTTGATGTGACCATGATAATAACATTTTTATCTTCGAGAATTTTATCATCTTTTTCTAGTTTACTTTGGGAATAAAATACAAGTTTTTCATCTTTGTATTTTTTATTTGTTATGAAGGTTTTTAATAATGCTTGAGCTTCAGCTAGTTCTTTATTATAAGGTTCAAGGATGTTTTTTATACCGATTTGTCTTGGGAACCTTGTCCTACCGTATTTTTGGATTTTACCTTTTGTTAAGAGAATTGATGTAGAAGCTATAGTGGTTGAGATTACATTTGAAACTTTTAACACAAGTTTTAATGGTGAGGTAATTAGCCCGAATGTCCCTAAGAAGAATCCTTTGAAAAAACCTTTTGCTCCTGCAGCTCTTGCTCCTCTATACGGCCTATAAACAATTCCTCCTATCCCATGGGCAATATCTATAACTGAGTTTTTAAACCCAATAACCATATTTTTCCCTATATTTTCTGTAGTAATTTCTTGATATATAACTTCTTCTCCTGTTGCTGTACGAAGAACATTATATAACGACCCTGAAATTTTAGATATCGACCCAAAACCCCCACCAACCACCCCAGAAATCAAACTTTTAACCCCAGTACTCAAACCTTTTGTAAAAGACCCTGGAGTTTTACTTACCAAACCTTTAGCTGGAGCACTTATGAATTCATAAACCCCAGTGCCAAGATTATCAATAAGCCCAAGAGGATTCCCAATTATATCAATTGACCCAAAAATCTTATAAAATTGCCTAATACCTTGTTGCATATATTTTTTAATAAGAATCCAAGTAAAACTGTCTAATGTTTGAAATGCATGCTCTATAAAAACCTTTGTAAAACTCATAGGCGACTCACTAACATTAACAAAAGCTCCACCAAGTTTTTTTATAACACCTATAAGTGGGAATTCAGTATCATATTCGTTTTCTGGTTTATATTTACTCCCAGCTTTTTTGAATGTTAAAAAAAGTTTCATAGCATGGATGACAACTTTGTTAAAATATGCTTTTCTTTGAAATGAAAACGGTTCAAAAGGTATTTTCGGTAATTCTCCACTAAACATTTCTAACCCAATCTCATTATCCCCAACCTGTTGATTGTTACTAAAAGCATTAAAAAAGCTTTTAACCTTAAACATCATATCAAAAGTTTCTTCATTAACCCTAATCTGCACTTCTCTAAGTAAAATTTCAATATTATCAAATTTATCCATAGAAGCTAAAATCGTCCCATCTCTTTTTAACTTATAACTAGACTCTCTCGTAAGTTCTAAAGAAAAAAACTTATACCCATCATCAATACTTGAATTCTTTTTAACATTTTCATTTGTATGTGTTTCTATAGACACAAGACCTTTTTGTTTATTTATTTTTGATACCTCTTTAGCATGTCTTATAGGATATACAATAACAGGTATAAGTTTATCATTAGATCCCATATAATCAACTTGAAAATGTTCAAGTCTTACAGAAGATTGGGTCATGATTTTTTTGTTTGCCCCAAAAGTAGTTGTTTTTATTAAGTGTCTGATTTTTAGGTTTTTGAAATTTATATAAAAAAGCTCATTGTTGGATTCATCATTTGTAGAAATACCGATTTCAGTTAAGTCAACTCTAATATCAGAGCTGGTTACTATTTGGATAATTTTTAAAAACCCTACTCCAGGTTTGATTTCTGGTTTTATTTGTTTTTTTATAGCAGCAGAAGTTAATGTTGTAGATTTTAATAGTTCAAGATTTGATTGTTCTTTTAAGCTTGATGGATTGTAAGTTTTAGAATATTCGGTTGTGTTTAAGATGTTTATTGTAGGCTCTTTTTCTATTGTTATTGATGGCTGTTTTATTTGGATTTTAGACTCTTCTTCAGGTTCACTGTTTTCTTGAGGGTCTTCTTTTATTGGTTTTCTTACTATAAGTTCTCTTGTTACCCCATTGACTGATATAACAGCTTCGTATTGGTTAATTTTTACAGCTTTATCTTCTTCTACTTTTTCTAAAGATAAATTTTTTTTGTTTTTACCTGATTTTACTTCGACTAATTTCTTTTTGGACAAATTGTTTTCCCATACCCAGTTTATGCTTGAGTCTTTTTTCACAACTTGTGGGGTGGTTTTTGACCCTTTTTGCTTTACAAAAATATCGTCTTCGGTTTTGTTTAGGATTCTGAAATCAGGGTCTTTTGGGTCTAAAAATACTATATGAATTGTTGCTTCATCTTGACTATATATAAAAACCCTTACAAATCTAAGAGGATTAGCAGCTCTTGGGACGTAAAATCCTTTTTGAAAAACATTTAGTTTTTTTTCAGCTGTAGTTTCTTTGCTATAAAATTTTATTTGTAAGTCTTCAATTACTTCTAGGTCAAATGGTGCGGACCATATGTTTTCTAATGGGTTTTTATTAGGAAAATCTGATTTAGATTTTTTTTCTGCTTCGGTAGGTTCTTTTGATATAAGTTTTTTAGAGCTATTTTTTTGTGGCTTTAGTGAATCTATAGATTCTGTTGTCTCGTTTATTAAAGATGCATCTGCTACCATAAGTCCTCTAGAAGTTTTATAGTTATCTAAATGATATTGTATAAAAAAGTCTTTTGAGGATTGTTCTTTGATTATTGTTATTGAAGGGTCTTTAACTTTAAATTGTTTAATACACAAAGGGATATCTAAGTAATTCCATATCATAAACCTTGGGAGAAAAGTCACAACTTTACTCAATACTAAAGGTTTTGGAGCTTGCGATATGCTTATACCAAATAAAAAATGTTTTGGTCTAACATCATGTGTCTGGGTAATTTTTACAACTCCTGAAACACCAATTGTATCTATAGCGAATTTTTCACTGTATTTCGATAAAAAAGATTTCATTTTAAGTTGTGCTTTATTATTATGACTTGAATAATAACAGTTTTCATTTATTGGGATTTCTAAACCAGAAAGAATTAAATCATATTGTGTTTTGTTAACAATAACATACTCAGCATAAATTTTTATTAGCCATGACGATGCAGAAAAATCTTTAGAGCTTTTCGAATGCCTTGTCAAGCTTTTATGGTTTTCAAAACGTTTTTCTTCTGATGATATAAAAATCGAGCTTTTATTTTGCCCTTTTATTTTACATTTAGTTTGGTTTTTATTAAAAAGAAAAGTTTCTTCTGTCAAAACCTCTTTTATTGCTGAACCATATAAATTCCCTAAACTTATAAGTTTCAAATAATATTTTTCATCATGTCTAATATTCACAACCTCCTCTTCTCCAGGTTGAATAGTTATAACAATCTTATTTTTTTCATCATAAATCTCAACAATACTATGTAGAAAATTTTTAATAAAAAAAGGTGGGTTGATTTCAATAACCTGTAATTTTATCTCTGAGTCAAATTTATAAAAATGACTAGTGCAAACAAGTACATTTCCATCAACTTCAAATTCATTTCTTTCATTAATTTTTGGTTTCTCATCATTTCCTACAATTTTTTTCCCTTCAATATCAATACTATCTAAATCTAAAATCCAATCAAGAGGTAATGCTTGATAACTTAAAGGCAATATCGACAATTTTTTATTTTTTTTAGTAACAAAAATTTCAATCTGAGAGTTATTCGATACAAAAACCCCAGGCTCAAAACTGATTATCCTATTTCCCCCTTGGACATAAATTTCTACAAGGCAAGGGAAAGAAAATTTATTGGTGTGTATTTGAAAAATGTGTAATCCAACAATTTCTATAATAATTTCATTTGATTTGTTTCTTTCATCACCAAAATTAAAAGATAGTTTTGTAGGTGCTTGGATGTTATTAAGAGCTATACTGCTTTTAGCTTTTTTTCTACTTAAAGCATGAAGACGATTTATGTAGCCTTGAGTAAATTTTTTATGTTCTTTGTTTATTACCCATTTTTCAGAGTTTTGGGCTATACGAAGCCATACTGTTAATTCTAAGCCAATGTTGTTATGAATTTCATATATAAGATTACCATGTTCGACTGCACCTTGACTGAAATCTTCAGATTCTTCACGATGTTTGGGGTTTGAGATTTTTGATAAGATTGTTGAGAGGTTTTCTATTAGATTTTGTGTTAAGTTCCAGTTGAAGGTTTGATCGCTTTTTAGGATCATTTGTGTGTGGTTGTGCACGTAGTCTATGTGATATTTGGTGATAAATTTCCAGTCTTCGAGAGCTGGTTCCCAGGCCCCTGTGTTTTTGTTAAAATAATCAATAAACATGATAATTTCACTCCTAACACCCAAATTAAACTTATCCTGATTTATCATGACAATCATATTCGAAATTTGCATATGCAACATCGATACTGCTTTTCTTCCAACATCATCAATCAAAGTAATCTGTACCGCATCTCCATCAACTTCAACATTCATCTTTGTAATTTCATCCTCCACCCCTTCTCTAACATCTTTCTTACTTTCTTGACTAAGCTTAGGAAGTTGTGCCCAATTATCCCCAAGTGCTTTAAAAAATACTAAATCTTTAAACCCAATAAGCATACAAATACTTTCAATTCTAACATAAACATTCATATCTGCGCATATATCCCCAACACTTTTATTAAAAGTATATTCAACAGTAAGTCGACAAGGCGATATAAGATTTTTATTTTTAGATAAAACACTTCTTTTTTTAAGCCTTAATAAATATCCACCAAAATGTGAAATAGTTAAATAAGCTTCTTCTTCACATTTAAAATATTTTCTTGATAATTCTGTGTTGTTTTCTGAATAAGTATATGAAATATCAAAACTGCTTATGTATATAAAAGTTAAAGATAGGTTAAATTGGGCTACTTTTGAGTTTCTTTCTGATGCAGGGAGCCAGATTTCTAATGATTTCATACGAAGACTATATCTTGTATTTGATGTATAGCGGATGAAGTATTTAGGTAAAGTAGGATGGAGGGGTAATTGACTAGGAGGAAGGGAAAATTTTTGTGAATAGGTAGAATAAAATGTCATAAGGGCTGAGGCAAAATCTTTGCATGCAGTAAACCTAAGGTCATTCATAATCACAGCTAGATCACATCTTTTTTAATAAAAACTTACAANTATAGCGGATGAAGTATTTAGGTAAAGT
>MPUH01001652.1:0-10937 GCA_001970955.1 Stentor coeruleus | reverse complement strand
TATCTCATAATATCCTCTAGTAAGCTCAGAATTAATAATCCCTGACCTTATAAACTGTTTCTTCATTTCAAATATCAAAAGATCTTTATTCACATTAGATGTATCTTCAATTTTCTGACACAGTCCTTGAGCATAAACATCATTAGATAAAAGCACAGTATCATTTATAGGTAAATCAATATTATATTCTGATGTATTTACAACATCTAAAGATTCTTCTTCTGTATATACAGGAAGTTTAGAGTTTTTATCAATAGTAAACTGTGTCATATCAGTAAATTCCCACTCTGTAATATTATCCCCATTTTTAAGTTTTTCTAAATTCATTATAAATTTCTCAGCCATAGTCTTCAAATGAAATTTCAGTATTTCTATTTGGATTTTCAATGACTCATTTTCATCTTTAAACGCAGTATCATCATTATAATTCTTACAATTAGAGTCCAAAAGCGAGTTATATTTACTTGTCAATTCAAAATTCTCTTTTTCAGTTTTCAGTCTCCTTTTCCTCTCATGATCAAGTTCTTCTTCTAACTCTTTGATCCTTGACGCATAATATTCTTGGTCTTGTTTTAATGAATTTAATGTTTCTTGAAGTTCTTCAACATTAAAATTTTCTTCGTATTTTATTTCAGAAAATTTTGTATCAAGAGATAACTCTTCGTTTGTTAAAGGCGATCTTTCATCACATTTTTTTACGTTTAGAGATGATGGAGTTTTAACACCCATTTTTAAAGCATCAAGTTCTTTTATAGTAGATGCAAGTTGTTTTTTGAGTTCTTCGATTATTCTCATATAGGCTTCAGCTGATTTTTTTATGTTGACTACAGCTTTATTTTTTATGGTTTTTGCTCTCTGGGCGAATTTTAATGTATTTAAAGAGTCTTCTACGTTACGAGGATGTGGAGAACAATTGACTATAAGTGTGGTTTTGTAGTTACCTCCTAAAGATTCTTGAAGAAGACGAGTTAGTTTGGAGTCACGATAGGGAATGTGCTCAGCTTTGTCAGTCAAAGCTTTTATTACGTTACCTAATGCGCTTAAGGATAAGTTGATTTTTTTTGCTTCTTCAAGTTTGTTGCCAGTCACTCCAGTTTGGTTGATTTTTTCGCTACCCGCTAAGTCAACAAGGTTTAATGTTCCTCTTTTTTCTGTGTCATTTGGAAATTTCTGCATTATTTCCACCATAAAAATCTGATGACTCCTAGAACTTGCAGTATTCATTTTAGTACTTGCTACAGTCCTATTACTTTCTCCAAGAGCAAGAAGTTCTAGCATTTCTTCTTCACATACAACATAAATATCAGTAAGTCCTTCAATAAATATCCCTTTTCTTTTATCCTGCTTTATTTTTAGTTCACCACTATTACCAAGAAGGTCTTTCAAAGTTTCTTTATAAATTTCTAGCATAGAGCATTTAATAGTAAATTCTGTCTGTGTTGAAGACTGAGCCAAAGATTGGAAAATCAAGTTTGTTGATCTTGGAATTATACCTCGGCATTCAGAATCATGCGTATTAGCTCCCATCATTGTATATGTCTTTCCTGAACCTGTTTGGCCATACGCAAAAACTGTGCCATTATATCCTGTAAGTACTTCTTGTATTATTGGTCTACCTACAAAGTCGAAAATTTCTTCTTGAGTGGCGTTTGAGTTAAAAACCCTATCAAAACTAAATGTCTCGTATTCGTCCATCATTTTCGGAATACCTACAGTAAATTCATTTAAAAATTTTAATTCTAGTTCTTTGCTTTCAGTCAGTTCTTTTTCAATATTAATCAACGGACGGAATCTTGCGATAACTTTTATATTTGATTCAGATGATTCTCTAGGTTTCAGATGCTCCATTATTATATCTTAAGTAATAGTTAAAAATAAATTGCTTGAAATTTAATCAGATTTGTTTTTGATAATAGAAAGATCGGGGTTTTTATTAGATTTTAGTTAAATAAATTATTTATAAAGTTTTTGCACTATGATTTAGGGAAATTATGCTTTAAGAATAATGAATAGAAACTTTGATTGTAATGTGAATGATGATTAAGATTGATATTTGTTGATTATAGACAATTTGGATTAGTTTAAGTTGTTATGTTAATAAAGGTAATAGATTAATTTTTATTGCTTGCTACTAGGATTTCAATCTTTAGGAAAAAATTATATACATACTCAACCAAAATCATTATCAAAAGGTATATAATCACATGTTTTATATATAATTATAAATTATATCACTCATTATTTGAAATTTTCTCATCATTATATTTAACTTCGCAAGCCTTACCTCTCTATGTTTAATTACTTCATAATCTTATTCAAATAATGCCCACCAATACAGTATCAGGCAATCATCATTCATACTATCTCAATAAGTATCTTGCTAAATTCAATCTATTTATCTATACCTTCTTTAGAATCCTTAAATGCGTCCTAATATTCTCTACTTTCTTAATAAATAATATTATATCAAACCTCATAAAGGGAGCAACTTGAAAATATAACTTTCAATATCATTTTTGCTATCTTTCTGTTTATCATCCAAATCCTTAATTCACTATTCCTTTGCATTTTCTTCAGGATCTCTTCTAATGTTTTGAGCATATTATACCATAAAATTATCAGGGTCTGTAAATCAAACATTTAATTTTTAGATAATGAGGTGAAGAATCTTTATCTAGACTTTAAAATTAATATCTTGAACTTAATTTAGATTTCCAAAGTTTAATTTAAATATGTTAATTTCAGAAAAATGTTTTATATAATTCAATATCTATAAGCTCTCGGTGGAAAATTCACTGTTGGCATCTATAACCTTAGAGTTATTAACTTACAAAGTGACAAAAAGGTCAGAGACATCTTGAATAAACAACTAATGCTATTATTATTAACCCAGACCTTATTACAAAGGCATTTGAGGTTTTCGTTATGGCAATTACCGTAGATATTTTCGAAGATTTTCTAGTCTATAGAGTAAGAGTTTAGACAGATGCCTTGAAGACCAGAATTACAGCTTTAGGACAACTTCTTGACCTTCTAGCAAAATTGAAGTAAAAATATGTTGCCAACTTTCATCGTTAATAACAAATTGTATTAATTAGCAAAAAATATGCGTTTACCACTGTCAATATACCGAATATATAAATCCACTTAGACATTATTTATTCCTGTATACCCAATTCCAGTTAGAGAAGTTCAATTATAATATCAAAATGCAAACACCAAAATACAAAAATAGTAAATTTATATCATTATATCACAGCTCAATAGCCTTTTCACAAGTCTCACCTCAATACATCCAAACTTATCACAATCCTAAAAGCGATCATTTCGTATTTTTGGCACTTATCCAAACCTCTTGTTTATAGTATGTTACATGAAAAATATTTTGCTTATACCTTTTTCCATATATGCTCATTATTGTGTAAAAACCCTGAATGATAGGCTTTAGGTACTTTGCATTTATTCCAACACCATCAAGATTTTCTTAATATCTCTATATATTTGTAAATCAATGTAACACATGATTTCAAAATTCCAGCCTCCAGAAAGATGCAATTGTTCATCATAATTTATAAGAAATGTTCTGATCTTGACTCAATAAGTTTTAATATACTAATAAAGTTTCCCAATCATAAGGATGGGCTAGATTTATGAATCTGAGAATTAGCAAAGTTATCATTTTTATTTAATAAAATTAAGCTAATGCAATTTGAGAAAAGTTATTTGATTAAAAAACTAATTTATGAAAGTATGTTATAACCTTTTCGCATTAAATTTTAATATTAGGACTAATAAATGTTTATTTCTAAAAATGATGAAATTTCAGACAAATTAAGTAGCTGGAAAAATAAGTGGTTGCTCAAGCCTGAAGAATATTCAAGATTTAGTTGGGAAATGTTCGTTATGATTGTATTGATTTTATTAGGTTTTCTTTTACCTTACATCAGCGCATTTGAACCGTCTAATACTAATTTATCAAGGTCAATTGATATATTCACTATCTGTATTTTTTCAATTGATATTTTAATAAACTTTAACACAGGATTCTATGAAAAAGGGACCCTTATTATGGAACGAAGTAAAATCATCAAAAACTACCTCACTTTTTGGTTTTGGCTTGACCTTATTTCCACTCTACCTTTAGACTGGATTCTTGAAATTGCAGGTAGCGTAAACTCCCAAGCAAGTAAACTTTTGAAATACATTCGCATTCTTCGTGTACTAAAACTAATAAAACTAATTCGCCTGACCAAACTTAAACTTATGATAATTAGGATTCAAGATCGAATTTCTAACAAAAAAATCCTCTCTCTTATAACCGTTTTCAAACTCCTTCTATATTTGTTCCTTATAGCGCATTTTTTCGCTTGCATTATGTTTTCAGTTAGTTCTGAAAATATGGGTCCAGATACTTTTGTAGCTGGAATTGTAAATAAATCTGATATGCTTGTGCTTAAAAATAATGATTTGTATGTATCATGTTTATATTGGGCTTTTGTAACAATGGCAAGTATTGGTTATGGAGATTATTCTCCAAAAACTTCATATGAGAGGATTTTTGGAGTTATGACAATGATAACATCAAGTTGTATGTTTGGATTTATAGTCGGGAATATAGGGACAATTATAGAAAAACATAGTGTTAAAGAAAGGCAAAGACGAGATATTTTGGTTCAATTAAATATGTATATGAGGAAGAATAAATTTAGCATTGAACTTACAAATAAAATAAGAAAATACATTGAATTTGTGTTTTTTCATGATCAGAACACAAATGTTAGAATCAATGATTTGCTTAGTTTATTATCACTACCTTTACAAGAAGAAATAATGATGCACACAAATGGTGTACTCATTAGCAAATGCCCTGTTTTCAGCATTTTTACTGATAGTTTTGTCCATAGGTTTGCCAGGATCCTTGAGTCAAAATTTTTTTCCCCAAACGATTCTATAATAAAAGAAGGTCAAGCGTCTAAAGGCATGTTTTTTATAAATAGTGGTTTGATTCTTATCTATGAAAATCTAACTCACTGCAAGATTAAAGAATTATGTGAAGGGAGTTTTGTTGGAGAAATCGGTCTTTTTACTAGACAATCTTGTGTAGCTTCAGTTTCGGCTGTGAATTTTGTCGAAACATTCTGTTTAGGCTTTGCAGATTTCTATAAATTAATCGATTTACATCCTGCTATTAAGCAAACTTTAGATAGCATAAGAGCCAGTTGTATTGAAGGAAATTATCTATCTTTAGGGGTAAAATGCTACCTTTGTAGGAAAATTGGACACATTGCTCGGAATTGTGATGAGATTATGAATGATGATCGTGTTCGAAGAGACTGGATAAATAGTAAGGTCAACTCAAGATACATCGTTCCTGAAATTCAAGATCCTTTAGTTTACAAAAGAAAACATAGGAAAAAAATTCAAAGAAGGGACTATTCGTGTAAAAATATCATCGGATCCAAAAGGAAACCTAGAGAAATGTTCCCTAAAGTGACATCTTTGGTAAGAGGGATAGTCGGTTATTTGAATAACAAAAAAAAACCAATAAGGGAACCTGAGGAAAATGTTTTACTTACTGAAGAATCTATGATGAGTAGTTATACTATGAATATGTTTAGACATCCTGAACTGGTTTTAAGCTCAGAAGAGAATTCTGATGAAGGAGAAAGGGTTTCTATGAATTTTATACGCGATGAAAGATTTGATATGAGACTTCTAAGATAATGTAATTTATAACTTATTCATAAAAGGCTAATTTTCGTTCCATCGATGTGAACATGAGACGCATCTAAAAAATTGTGTTGCTGGCTCGTCTGCGGATCGGATTTGGATCATTTTGAAGTATGCGCGGCTTGAAGGGCACTTTGGACATATCACATCGATTTGATCGACATTGGCCCATTCTTCTGCACCTCCAAGAACATCATCAACTGGTTTTCTTTGTAGTTCAAGTCTTTTACTTACTTTGTTTCTTATCCTAAATACATAAGGGCAACTCTTACAGAAAAACTGAGTCGCTGTAATTTTCTGTTCGACAAGTAAGCAATTTGCGCATGTAGGACAGAACATCATTTTATATTATATAAATATGCGAGTTGGAAGGTTTACTGTAACAAATCTTAATGAGTCAGCTAAATCAGACAAATCAAATGATGGGAGAATTCCAATTAACCCTGAAGACTCTGCGGAAATTTTATCGAAAATTAATAAAGAGACCAATGAAATGCAGTCTACACTTATGAAAAGCACATATAAAGATGTGACTCCTGCTCCTGTGCAGAAAAAAATTGATATACAAGATTCTTTGGATTCAAATGTATGATAAATTTAGTATAACAATCTTTTGGCAACACATCAACAATTTTTACTTGATTATTTGGTTAAAGATACACAAAGACAGGTACAGATACAAAATATTATTAAAGAAATATTGGAACTGTATGATAAAAATGCTAAATTGGAGATAGAGAATCATCATATGAAAGAAATACTTCAGAAAAAGAAAGAAAAAACTATTTTTTAAAATATAAGCATTTTAATAGATATATTTGTATTTTTTTTTAGGAGTATAATTATAAAATGTATAGGTAAATGATATTAGGTTTTAGGATGCTAAAAATAAATTAGAGGTGGATAAATAAAATATTTGAAACGCTTTGTGATAATAAATTTAAGTCTAAATTAAGTCTTAAATGGTATATCAATCCCAATTAAAAAGTTACAATTGTACAAATAAACCAAGTAAATGATTTTTCTAAGCATCTTGCTTATATATTTTACATATTAAAAACTTATATTATCTTCATATATTTTTTCTTTAATAACAAAATTATTAAAAGAATTCTTTAATCTTATCAAAAAATCTTAATCCAATGCCACTCTAACTTGTCCTAAAGCATGGCCCTCATAATAAATATAATATGAACATTTTAAAAATAGTAAGATTTGCCCAAGAATCTGAAATATTTTAAACAGAACATATCAAACATACATGGAATCCAAAATACAAGACAGTCTACTTTTTTCATCATGCAAATGTTTAGGAATAATCCGCTACATTCATGAGAGATGCTTAAAACTTGGCTAGTTTCCAACTCTAAGGATTTAGTTGCATCATACTGCGAACCCTATAAAATACTATTTCAATGGAATTTAAAATAAAACTTAAATATAAGCCTAGACAATCATGCAGTTCAGGGCTTAATTCTTATCTCTTCGTGCTTTCAGAAATCGTCATTATCTTGTTTATTACCATATATTTATTAGCAGAAAGATGCTTATTAATTAAGGAGAAAATAAACTTTTTATAATATGATAACTCTTATTTTAGCATGTGTAATAAGTAGTTTTATATCTAAATTTTGATTATCAGTAGTTTAAAAAAAAGTATTTGATATCTTAGTTAGGAAATATAACTATTTTTTCACAGAATTTTGTAGATGAGGTAATTGATATTCGAATGGATGAATGACCTGCAACACAGATTTCCATAGTTCTTTACTAACTAACTATTTCGAGAATAATTAAAATTCGTAGTAACTAGATGAATCAATTAATATATTGCATATATCATCTAAAACTTTAACATCAAATATAATTCCCAATTAGCATTTTTTTAATTTATCACCTTACCAATATATATCTAAATCCAAAGGTTTTAAAAACCTTTATCTCTTATATAAATAACGAAATCTCACATTTAAATAACGCTTTTCTCAATATTCCTCCTATCCTAATATCTATAACTCAGCATTTTTTATTTTCATCCCCAAGCCTGTACAATTTTTATTCCTTTTCCTCTTAAAATTACATCTTCAATCCTAAATATTATTTTTTTCCATATAATTTCCTTAAATATCATAATTATAATATGTCTGAGAGCATAAAAGGCCTTGAAAAGTGTATAAATAACGGAAACATTGCTGAAGCCATGCAACACATCTCAATTCTTGGAGAAAAAAGATTAAGAATCTCAGTCAAAGTCAGACAGCCAGCAAGTCCAATCAGATCCCGACCTCCAGTCCAATACCCAAGACCATCACCAGCTTTATCTAAGCAAGAAATTATAAACGAGCTCATAAATACCTATGAAATTGATGAGCAAACAGCAGTCTGGGCAGCAGGAGCAACCAACTCAATAGAACGAGCTTTAGATATTATATTTAAATCATAATGAACTGGAATAGAAAAAATTATTTAGAATCTAATGTGCCATTACTAATTGCATTTCTTTATGTGTCAATCACACAACTATTTATACCCTCTTTTATATGATTTGTCCCTTTACTTTTTACAATAATGTATTATTGATTTTAGGTTTCTTTTGGTTTTAGTTTTGATTATTTTTATGTAGATTATTGGAAGTTAGGGTTTGTCGAACAGCTATTGGAAGAGGTAGAGGCTAAAGAGAAAAATTCTGAAGACACAGTGAATAGAGCTGAGAGTTTATACCATAAGCAAATTAGTACAGAAAATGATGATCATGAATAGAGGAAAATGATTTGGCAACTGAGGAGAATAGTGAGCTTGACATGAATGGTAAGTTCTGAAAGTAAAATATTAAGTATAGATATTGACTCTGCTGGTTGAAGAAGAGAAGGAGGAAGTTTTTACGGTTGAGCTAAGATTTTTAAAGTCTGCTACTTAGAAAAACCATTGAGAGCTAAGTATTGTAGAGAATGTAGTAAATGTATTTCTGTGCATTATTATCATTTTCCTTGGGTTTGTGTGTGTATAGGCGAAAAGAACATGCTTATTTTTGGTGGCATCTGTTTTTTGAATGCATTTTGCTTTGGGTATCTGCAGGGATGATTGCAAAATGTGTATTGATAAAGATAGATGACAGTGGATTATGGACATCTGGGTAAAACTCCCAATCATAATAATTTATCGCATGCAACTTTCATCGACCTCTACGAAAATGGTTAATAAAAAATTAAGTTATTGCGAATATAGACTATATATCATAAAATAAAGAAGTGTTGAGTATTCCCCTGATCAAGAAGCATCGAAAAACTGGTTGGAATAGTGTTACCTATTAATCAGAAAGTTTTTTCTCATCCTAGTACTTCTAGAGTTGAACTTAAACCTCCTTTCTCCAAGTTCATAGTAGTTTAGCAATAAACTAATTGTAGCTTCTATCAGAGAATATCATAAATAATATGTAATCAATTAAATACCTATAATTATCAGTCTTTATAATCTCTATCAGCATATAATTCATTACAAAAAAAAACTAGTCATATTACTGATGATCAGTTTTTAGCAAAGATTTTAACCTTATTTCCATTTATATGCAGAGAGTGGCTATTATTGGAGGTGGGATATCTGGACTCTCAGCTGGGTATTATCTAAAGAAATTGAACCCACTTATTAGTGTGGATATGTTTGAAGGTAATAAAATAGGAGGGTGGATACAAACTACACAGAAAGATGGGTTTGTTATGGAAAATGGGCCAAGGAGTTTTAGACATAGCTCAAAAATCATCCCGTTGCTTGATATTATTAATGATGTTGGCATTGTTGATAAGGTTTTATGCGCTGATACTCAAAGCTCACAGGCTCAGATTAGGACAAAAGGACAGTTTATTGACTTAATGCCATCAGGGAGAATGAAGATGCTTAAAGTGCTTTGGAGCTTTCCGATATATAGAAGGATGATTTTAAGTAATATTTTTAGAAAGCCAAAATCAGAAGAAGTTGCTGGCCCAGACTACGATTTAAGCCTAAAAGACTTTATTGAAAATTTTTTTTACTTTTCTAAAGAAGAAGATAAGGACTTTATAATTAATACCCTTATAGACTCCTTTGCCCAAGGAATTTATTCAGGGGATATCTCCAAGTTATCATCTCGTTTTTGTTACCCATTCTCAGAAATCTTCAAAAAAAAACTCAAATTGCAAAATGATACAAAAAATAGCGTCAACAATATCAAGAGCATTTCTGAGCAAGTTCTAAAACTCTTAGAGCAGGCAAAGGTAAAAAATTCTAATTGTATGAATTTTATTGGAGGTATGGCTGTCTTACCTAATGCTATTCACAATCATCTAATAAGTCAAAAAAACTTCAAATTAATTTCAGAATCTGTTCAAAGTATTGAGCTTAAAAATAACAAACCACTTTTAAATACAGAAAGTGGTAGCTATGAATATGATCATGTTATATCAACAGTCCCAGCTAAAAGTTTGAAGAAAATTATTGGTGATACAATTCCTGAAATTGGTCAAATATGCGATAAAATTCCTCATAACTCATTGAAAAATATTAGTCTTGGATTTGATAATATCAATATTAAAGGTGTGGGGTATTTAATCCCAAGCAAAGAACAAAAATTTATATCAGGTGTGCTTTTTGATTCATGCTCGTTTACATATTTGCGTAAAACTGTAACTCTTATGGGACATTTGACAAGTCCAACTGATAAAATGACAAAAGATTTTATAAATGTAGTTGAATGTGTTGAAGCATTACCTCAATATCATGTCAAGCATCATTTACTTGTAGAAGAAGTTAAAAAACTATCTCCATCTTGGCTTTCTGTTTCAGGGCAGAGTTTTTACTTAAGTGGCATTCCGAACTGTGTAATCCGTTCACAAGACTTAATAAGCAAACTTTATCATGATAAAGTCCTGAAAAATCCTTAAATAAAAGGTTAACCTATTAGCTAGTAATTATAAGGGTTTTTGTAATATACCAGATTGTCTAAGATTTGGGTAGTAAATTTTAAAAAACAGATGTATATTATATTTAGGCTTTATATAAAATTATTGAGTCATGAGATAGAAAATTAGGACGAGTTTTGAATAAGAGGAGCATATACACTTGACTAGTAAATAATTAAATATATTTTCAGTATTTAATGAAAATGCCCAAGATAATTTTAGATTTAAAAGAATACTGTAAGAAATAAATTGGCTAAACTAAGTTAGTATTAAGAA
>MPUH01001651.1:0-10969 GCA_001970955.1 Stentor coeruleus | reverse complement strand
AAACTTGCTAAATATTTTTCGTTGCTAATATTCTGTGTCTCCATTAATTTAGATAAAAATACCTGAAATAACTCCAAAAATAGTAAGTATTGATACATTTATTTCAATATGCTAAAATTGGATATTGCCATTTTATAATATTATCCTTAGATATGGAATTCTCAGAAGTTAATGAATTGAATCGTATCGCAAGTTCAATAGTGAAATCGAATTTGATAAATCCTTTTAGGTCAGCAAAAAAACTATCCCCACTTCAGCATCCCCATATAAGTCAGCATTCACCAGATTCACTATCAAAGTCCCCAAATCTTTCAAATAACCCTCAATTGCAAGGGCAAGTTCAAAAATCCCTTGAGTGTAGAAAATCATGTGTTTTGCCAGCATTCAGCATAGAAAAAGACAATTCCTACCTCACAGAAAGACCTACGAACAAAAGGTCCAGCTTGACTCTATTATTATCTCAGCCGGATGAACAAACATTAAGCACGCCTATTAAGCAGCTTGTGCTTGAGGTTTATTTTTTTCGTAGCCCAATCAAATTCAAATTAATTGTCCCACCAGAGATAACTGTTTCAGGTATGCTTAGAAAGGCCCTTCAAGCTTATTCTAAATATATATACTCTATCCTTCCTTTAGGTAATAATGCTAATGCTTATCAAGTATGGCTTCCAGAAGAAGATACCCACCTTCCAGATTTTGATTATGCACTAGATCAAAATATTCAAATCTCGATACTTGGAGTTTCTTGTTTTTGTGTTTGTGAGAAAATTGGCTGTGCTGACATTTTTTCTGATAAGAAGCCTGGTATCAGAAGTCTTAAGGCAACAAATTTAACACAAATGAAAGATAAAAATTTGACTTTAATCAAATTCCACTTTAAAGGCTCGTGGGCGCATTTGGCTGTACAAAAAAATTGGAGACTTGCTAATGTCCTTCCTATACTGCAGAGGAAATTTTTCTTTAGTGGTGCTGAGAAAGATTTTGAGTTTCGGGTGTTTATTCAGGATACTGGAGAAGAATGTCCTGTAGATATGACCCTATTAATTAAGGATTTAGGCTTTTCTGAGATAAAACTTTATAGAAAAAAATTGGCTGACAATCCGAGGTATAGAAAATCTTTAAAGTACATAAGATAACAAATTAATGCAATAATAACAGCATAGCCTTTAAAATACTAACTATAAAGGGTTTATAATATTTTCTGATCTCAATACAAATTATCTAAAAAAATATATAAGAAAATTATTCAACGCAGAGATAGTTAATTTAGTATTATTTGCCTATTATTTTCCAGATTCAAACTTTTTATAGTGTTAATGAAGATAAATTAGAATGAAAAAAATTATAATCAAAATTCCTTTAAGAATAAAAGTTCACAAATAACATCATGCAAGCTATAAAACTATTTCATAATAAAAAAAAAAACTATAAACTTTCTAGCAATAATTTACCATCTCAATAATTCTTATAAAACAAAATCCTATCTTTACATATTCTTTTCTATCAAACCTATCTTTTTTATCTTAAAATANTTCTTATAAAACAAAATCCTATCTTTACATATTCTTTTCTATCAAACCTATCTTTTTTATCTTAAAATATTTTTCTATCCTTATCAACACTCATTTCTCTCTTTTTTCAACATCTTTTAAATACCCAAATAAGTTTATCATAAAATCAAGTCATTTATCCAACAATACCTTAAAAAAATCATCATCAAAATTCTTATANATTTTTCTATCCTTATCAACACTCATTTCTCTCTTTTTTCAACATCTTTTAAATACCCAAATAAATTTATCATAAAATCAAGTCATTTATCCAACAATACCTTAAAAAAATCATCATCAAAATTCTTATAAAAATTTTCTTCTTACATCATAAATCCTCCCTCTCTTTAAAAACTATTAACCTCTTAATCTAAACCCATAAATTCTTCAAAAACCCCACAAATTCTATAAATCTTATCATAACTTCCCATAAAGCCAAATCATGCTTATACAAACTATCTCTAGAATAATAATAAAAAAATGCAGGGGTCGAAAAAGGAGCCAACCCGTCTCCGGGACTTGATCAAATCTGTGCGAGCCTGTAAAACCGCTGCCGAAGAGCGTGTCGTTATCGCAAACGAAAGCGCTGAAATCCGAGAAAGTTTCAGAGACGAAGCCTATAAATGTCGACATAGAAGCGTGGCTAAGCTTCTCTTCATCCAAATGATGGGTTATCCAACTCAATTTGGCCAAGTTGAATGCTTAAAACTCATAGCTTCCAACAATTTCACTGAAAAACGTGTCGGATATCTTGGTTTAGCCCAGCTTCTAAATGAACAAGATGATGTTTTATTAATGGTCACTAACATAATGCAAATTGACATGAACTCACCAAACAATCAAATTTCAGGAATGGGCATAACATCAATGGCTAATGTGGCAACAGCAGAAATGTGCCGAGATTTATGTAAAGATGTATGTAAACTTATGAACCATTCTAATAGCTATATAAGAAAAAAAGCAGCTTTAGCTGGAGTTCGTATAGCTAGAAAATGTCCAGATATGGTTGATGATTTAGCTAATGAGATTCCTAGATTGATTGAAGATAGAAGCCATGTTGTTGTAATGAATGGAGTCAATTTGTTATTAGAAGTCCTTAAAGTCAACCCAGGATTAAGGTCGAAATTCATGCAGTTTACGTCGCTTATAGTAAAAGCAATGAGGAATTTGTTACATTCAGTTCATTCTCCTGAGCATAGTATTGGAGGAGTTACTGACCCTTTTCTCCAAGTACGATTATTAAGACTTTTATGCAAACTAACTAATGCACAACCATCTGAAGAAACTTGTGACTGCTTAGCTCAAGTATCAACAAATACAGACTCAGGGAAAAATGCAGGTAATGCTGTGTTATATGAATGTGTTAAAACCATATTAGAAGTGCAGTCAACTAGTGGACTAAGGGTTTTAGCAACTAACATTATGGGTCGGTTTCTAATGAGCCGCGATAACAACTTAAGATATGTTGCCCTTAACTCCTTATTACGCCTTGTGAAAATCGATCCACTTGCTGTACAGCGACATAAAACCACTATAATGGACTGTTTAAAAGACCCAGATCTAGCTATTAAAAAAAAAGCTCTCGACCTCACTTCTGTTCTAATCAATGAAAGTAATGTAAAACAAATAGTCAAAGAACTCATCGACCATCTTATATCTTCAGAACCTGAACTCAAAGAAGCTATTGTGGCAAAATTATGTGGAGCTCTTGAAGAACATAGTTCAAGTAAACAATGGACTATTGATACTCTTACACAAATTTTATCTATAGCTGGAAGTTATGTTGATGATGATGTTATTTCTTCAACTGCTCATATTATATCATCAACTGCTGAACTTCAAGCATATTCAGTTCATAAATTATATAGAGCGTTAAAAGATAATATAGATCAACAAGGTTTGGTTTTATTAAGTGTATGGTGTTTAGGAGAATATGGGGATTTAATAACAAAAAGTCGAGTTGTTTTCCCTGATATAACTTATAATCCTGTCCCAGCTAATGAAATATGCAGCATGTTTGAAAAAATCCTCATCTCACCTTGTAGTGATTTTTGTAAAGAATATGTTCTAACCAGTGCTGCAAAGCTTTCAGTAAAAGCTTCAGAGTCTAAAGAAAGCTTTAAGAGGTTGTTATCTTTACAAGCAGCTTCACTTAATTTGGAACTTCAACAAAGAGCTTGTGAGTATTTAGCTTTATTAGAAACCTCATGGGATCATATAAGAGGACCACTTTTTGAACGTATGCCTGTGTTTAATAAATATGCTAATGATGCTCCAGCAACTGAAACTCCAAAAGTTGAAAAGACTGAAGAAGTTTGGCTTATGGACCTCCTTGGGGATTCTGGGGTTTCAGGACCTTTAATGCAAGCTCCACCTTCAAATCCTGTTCTAACAAATCAAGGCTCTTCGTCTTTAAATTTGCTTGGAGGTTTAGATTTCACCCCAGTTCAACCAGCTCCTGTTTATCAGCAAAATCTTATAGAAAAATCTCAAAGTTTATCACCTACTAAAACACCATTACCAGATTTATTATCAGATTTCTATAATCCAGAACCTGAGTTTCAAGACTTTCAAAGTGCAACACCTACACAAATGGCTATTATTGCATATGAAGATACGGAAATCTGCATAACTTTTAATCTTAATAAAGGAGATACACCTGCAGAAACTATTATAAATACTGTTAGTAAAAGCAAAATCTCTGCTGAAATCAGGGATTTCAAATTGTTTTCAGCTGTTCAAAAACATCTTATTATGAGTATTTTACCTGCATCAGGAAGTTATATGGCTCCTGGAGAATCTATTACCCAACAGATCAAGATTGTTAATACTGTTCAAGGGGTAAAACCTATTGTTATTAGACTGAAAATCGACTATATTGCTTTTGGAAGCCCAAGATCAAGAATTGCTACAGTCGATAGTATTCCAAATGATTATTAGTTTTATAAAAGCTAGGGATTTAGAGTTTAATATGATTTTATTTGAAAATCGGTATTTTTATTATGTTTTATGAAATTAGATGGTATATTAGAAGTATTTTCAATTTCTTGGCTTTCTAAGCCTTGATTTAAGTCCTTTTTTCGCGTCTTGGTGACTTTTTGTTTCGTCTTTTTTAGGGCTTTTCCCTTTTTTTCTAGTTTTTTGCAGTGATCCGCCATAAACTTTTATTTCTTCTTCAGTTTTTTCATCGTCAACATCAGTGAAGTTTAGTTCTCTTTCTGACCCTGCAACTGAAGACTTGGTTGTGTATTGTGTTGTTTTTTTCCTTCGGGACAAGTTAGGAATTTCTTGGTTCAATGTAGAGTAGGGAAGGATGAAGTCTTTAAATAAGTCTTCGCAAACAGCATTTTTTTCAATATCATTTCTATCTAATTGATAAACATTATGATCTGGTCCTCCTCCATATATAACAATATCATTTGTTACAACAACAGCAATATGAAATCTTTTCGGAGGTATATTTCCTTCAACTTTATATCTACTCCATTCTAAATGTCCAGCTAAATTTAAACTCCATAATAATCCCATAGTCGGTACTTTCATCAACTCTCCACTTCCATCAGCAGAATCCCCAGCATAAACAAAAATATGTTTTTCTACAATAGAAGCACTATGGCCGAAAATTGCCCCAGGACTTTTCTCAGTAATATTAATCCTTTCCCAAACCCAATTCTCAATATCAAGTTTCCACAAGTCATCTAAAACCACTTCAGTATTTACCCCTCCAAGCATATACACAGAATTTTCAAATAAAGTACATGTACAAGATATCCTTCCAACAGGTAAAGCTCCAGCAACAGCTGTTGGTAATATCTGAGTCCATTTATTTTCTTTAAGATCAAAATTCCATAGTTCATTAGTATATCCTTCAATAGGAATAAATCCTCCAAAAACAATCATATTTCTAGATTTAGGCATCATCCAAGCACAATGACCAGCTCTTGGATTTATAGGTTTTTTCACTTTGACCAAACTCCATTGAAGTCCTGGTATTGTAAGTTTATATATTTCACCACTACAGTCTTGTAGATTTCCCCCACCATAGATTATAAGTTCGTTTTTTGTTGAATCTAATACACATGTATGATATGCAAGACTTGGGGAACCTTCTGAGTTTTTATATGTAGACCATTCTTTTTTAGCGTAATTGTATAGGAAAAGTTGATTTGTTACTACTCCTCTATTGTCACCACCGTGGATTATTATACTATTCATAGACTCGGAATAAAAACCGATATGGCCTACTTGATTACCTGGGATTTCTCCAATACTATATAAGCAAAGCCAACGGAGGCCAAGATTAGGGTTAAAAGCGTATAAATCATTGAAATAATCATCTTGACACCTTCCTCCAACTACTAAAAGGATTTCCCCTAAGCTCACAGTTGAATGGCCACTTCTTGGACTTGGGATATTCCCTGTACACTCAAGTTTATGCCATACAAAATTCCCATCAATCTCATCCAAAGAGTAAATATCATTATAAATCCTCATAAAACCACTTCCACCAAACAAAAATATCGTCCCAGACTCATTCCTTGTCAAACTATACCTCTCAAGTTTCCCAATAATAGCCCCACTTAATCCAATACTCCTCCATTCCCTATTTTGTGTATTCAAAACACACATTCTATACAAATCACTTCCAATACAATAAAACATCTTATTATAAACAACACAAGTCCAGTCAACACCAACAACTTTCTCATCACCTATTGTATTAAAAGGACTCCATTCTCTACTTCTACAATCAAAAGACCAAACATCGTCTAAATTTCTCTCAGAATTACTTGTCAAATCTATTCCAAATCCCCCAAGTATATAAAAAGTACTGCCAATTTGCCCACCACACATACCATATCTTGATCCTGGAGTTCTTTCTGATTCTATAACTTTTTCCCAATTAAAAGTCTTTGAATTAAAAATGTAGCTGTCATCATAAATGATATCTTTAAAAACCCCACCGTATATAAAAAGATAGTTTGGGGGGAGAAATGCTGAATAGTGGAGATGTCGTCGGGATGGACGATTAGATATAGAAAGTTCAGAGAATGACATCCATTCATTAAGACTTAGATCGAAAATGTTTAGTGAATCTAGATAGTCTTTTCCTGTGTAACCTCCGAAAAAATATAGTTTGTAGTCGCCGTAGACTACTGTACGATTTGCTCCTGGCATTAGGTTTGAAGATTTCCGTGGCATTTCGATTTTGTGAAAGGCCATAGTTAAAATATATTTTTTTTATTACGTGATAATTATTATCTAATCATGTTTTCATAACTAAGACTATAATTCTATCAGATAACTTTTATACAGATATTAGTTGTTATAATCTTTCATATATTTGCCTTAAACTACTTTAATTTATTCCTATATACATTTCCTCCTCTGTAAAAATCATATAAATCAAAAAACCTTAAAAATCCTTTAAAGCCATTAGAAATCATTACCTAAAACATAAAAAAACTCAAATTCGCAACATCTAAAAAAATCCCTCTTTCTGACCTCCTCCATCGCACAACTTTCTCAATAAATTATTCCTAATAATCTTCCAACNTCCTCTGTAAAAATCATATAAATCAAAAAACCTTAAAAATCCTTTAAAGCCATTAGAAATCATTTCCTAAAACATAAAAAAACTCAAATTCTCAACATCTAAAAAAATCCCTCTTTCTGACCTCCTCCATCGCACAACTTTCTCAATAAATTATTCCTAATAATCTTCCAATACCTTCTAAGTCAGATTATAAATAATGCTTATATAATCCTATACATAAGTTTAATATTAAACATAATTTCAAAGCATTTTTATCTGATCTATTCTTATAAATATGGGAGATATAGATACAAACTTATACTCGCGTCAAATCGGGACTTTCGGCATGGAAATGATGGGCAAGCTCATAAAGCTTGATGTGCTTATTCATGGCCTTCGTGGTGTGGGTATAGAGACAGCGAAAAACCTAATCTTAGCAGGTCCTCATTCAGTGACAATAATCGACAACACTATAGTCGACATAAAAGATTTATGTAGCAATTTCTATCTAACTCCACAAGATATAGGAACAAAAACACGTGCTAAAGCTTCAATTGACAAATTACAAGAACTGAATCCTCATGTAAAAGTTAAAATCCATGAAGGGGTGCTCGATGAAGCCTTTTTAACAAATTTCCATGTTGTATTTTTTTCAGAATGCGACATAGTCTCATTATTACGTTACAATAATTTCTGCAGGTCACAAAATCCAGTTATAAAATTCATATCATGTGAAATATTTGGTGCTTCTGGTCATGGTTTTGTAGACTTTGGTGATGAATTTACGTGTTTTGATAAAGACGGAGAAAACTCGCAATCGTTTATTATAAGCAATATCACAAATGGTAACCCAGGGATTGTCACGGTTCATGAAGAAAAAAGACATACTTATGAAGATGGGGATTATGTGGTTTTTAAAGAAGTTGAAGGGATGACTGAAATCAATAATACAACACCAAAACTTGTGAAATTTATTTCTCCTTATTCTTTTTCTATAGGCGATACTAGTAATTATAAAGCTTATACAAGACAAGGTATTGTAGAACAAGTTAAAGTTCCTGTAAAGTTTAGGTTTAGAAGCTTAGATGATGCTTTACAAAACCCTGCGGCAAATGAACCTTTGATTATATCTGACTTTGGGAAAATAGGAAGACCAGAACAGTTGCATTTTGCCCAATGGGCTGTGAGGGAGTTTAAAAAAAGCTATAGATTCTTACCTGAACTTATGAATCAAGAACATGCTAATGAAGTCGTAAATATAGCTAAAAGGCTTAATGATTTGGGAAAAGGGGTTTTTTCTGTTGAAGATATTGATGAAGATGTGGTTAGAAAAGTTGCCCTTTATGCTAGAGCTCAAATCTCACCTATATCTTCTTTCTGGGGTGGGATAATGGCACAGGAAATCATCAAAGCTACAGGTAAATACACGCCAATACAACAATGGTTGCATATTGACTTCTTTGAAATAATTCCAGAAGGTGTTGTTGATAGAACTCTTCATAATACCCGATATGATGATCAAATTGCCCTTATCGGTAACGAGGCTCATAACAAGCTAGCAAGTTCTCAAAGTTTCCTTGTCGGAGCAGGAGCTTTAGGATGTGAATTTTTAAAACTTTATGCCCTTATGGGTGTATCTAGTAACAATGGACAGGTTATTGTAACTGATGATGATTCAATTGAAGTTTCAAATTTAAACAGACAATTTTTATTCAGAAGATCAGATGTTGGGCATAGTAAAAGTGAAAGAGCTGTTTTAGTTGCTAAAAAAATGAACCCTGAATTAAATATCATAGCAAGACAAGATCGGGTCAGTCCAGAAAACGAGACAATTTTTGATGACATGTTTTGGAATTCTAGGGATTTTATTACTAATGCTGTTGATAATGTTAATGCTAGGCTTTATGTAGATAGTAGATGTGTGTGGTATGAAAAAGCTTTATTAGAAAGTGGAACTCTTGGGACTAAAGCTAATGTACAGGTATGCCTTCCACATAAAACTCAGAGTTATGGAGATTCACAAGACCCTCCTGAAGATAGTATCCCTATGTGCACTTTAAAAAACTTCCCTCATGCTATTGAGCATTGTATTGAATGGGCTAAAGATGAATTTCAAGGGATTTTTTGTGATGGGCCTCAAGAAGTAAATAAATATTTCGAAAACCCTATTTTATATCTTGGGTCTTTAGGTTCTGCTGGGAACTCTACAGTACAAATCGATAAACTGCGAAAAATCAATATATTCATCGAACTTATCAAGCATGCAACATTCGAAGAATGCGTCAAAATTGCCCGTGAAATGCTCCAAGACTCTTTTTACAACACAATCAGTCAACTTTTATACAATTTCCCTGAAAACTACACGACAAAAGATGGGACACCATTTTGGTCTGGACCTAAACGAGCTCCAACACCTTGTCTTTTTGATATTCATGACGATACTCATATAAACTATATTGTCGCTGCAGCAAATCTTATGGCTTCAGTACTAGGAATTCCTCAAAACCATAATCTTGAATATATAAAAACTCTTGTTCAAAACATACAAGTAAAAGCTTTTGTTGCTAAAACTATTACAATACAAACAGAAGAAAATCAAATTGTTGAAGGTGCTGATGATGAAGAAATATTATCTGATTTAATACAAAAAATGAAAATTGTAGATAAAGAAGTTGCTCATTGTAAACTGAATCCAGCAGTTTTTGAAAAAGATGATGATACAAACTTTCATATAGATTTCATAACCCATGCAGCTAATCTTCGTGCTAGGAACTATAAAATTAATGAAGCAGATAGGCAAAAGACTAAAATGATAGCTGGAAAAATCATCCCAGCAATTGCAACAACAACTGCTATGATAGCTGGGACTGTGGCAATTGAATTATATAAACTTCAAATCTATTCTGATGCAGAAAAGTTCAGAAACTCTTTTGTCAATTTGGCTATCAATATAATAGTTATGAGTGAACCTTTACCACCTATTAAAACATATAGTAAAGATTATGATAAGATATCAGGAGGTCCTGTAAAAGCTTATCCAGAAGGATTTTCTACTTGGCAAAAACTTAATATAGAAGGACCTTGTACATTGGGAGAATTTATAGAGAAAATGCTTAAACAACATAAAATGAAAGTGTCTATTGTATCATGTGGTAAAACTTGTCTTTATAATGGATATTTATTGAATAATCCTCATAGAGATAGACTTGGGAAACTTTTACATGTTTTGTATGAGGAAATTAGTAGGACTAAGATTATTCCTGGAAGAAAATACTTAGCAGTTGAAGCATCTTGTGATGGAAGTGAAGATGGATGCGAATATACTGTGCCAGTGATTAAATATACTTTTTAAGTAGTTATTGGTATTGATTTTATGTGGAATATAGAAAAAGATTTATACATATGAATTTTAACGATTGATTTTTTTTGATATTTGCAGTTTATATTAGGCTTCATAGAATTTTGTATATTAAATGAGTTTTATATTCTGAATAAAATTAAATGTTTATAGTTTTTATCATATCTTGTTTATATTAATACATTTTTTTACATCTTTTGTCATATCTAATAAAATAAAACCCAGGCTTATTTATTCATCATTATAATTCCAACTATAAAATAAACTATAAAACTTTAGTCTAATCTTAAAAACAGCCCCAATAAAACACTTCCTAAACCTTTACCACAACTTTCTCATCTATACCATATCATTATCATCTTATCTATTTCGCCTTATAAAAATGGAAGTACGCAACGGTGTTATACATGTAAAAGTAAATCTTCAGCAAATCGCATCACCAAGGCCACACGAAATGCCTCGTCCAGCAGCTTTAATATACAAGCGTCTTTCAAAACATAAAAATGCGCTCTCTTTAACAATCCC
>MPUH01000166.1:0-91663 GCA_001970955.1 Stentor coeruleus | reverse complement strand
GAAATAATCCCAGCAACAACAGCTATACTAGGAGCCCAGCTTATACCAAGATTCTGAGTTATTGATGAATATTCTATTCTTAATATTTCTTCATCGATTATACAAGGGAGAAGATCTTCAAGTTGACAATTATTTTTTTGACAATAAATTACAGCTAAAAAACTGTAAAATTTTGTATGAGGTCTTCTAGCTGGTTTTTTCAAGAATATTGGAATTGAGTTTAGAATTTGTTCTAAACTTCTGCACGGCATACCATTTTTTTGAATCAAATCAGTTAAAACAAGGATTGAAGATCCAGATATAAAAGAATAATATCCAGGAATGTGTAAGGTTTGACAAATTGAGTTAACTTCAAGTGCTTTTTGGATTGTCCCAGAAAAGCATATAGCGGAGCAAGGGTTAATAGATACACTTGTTGTTATTTTGACTAGAATATTGATTTCGGAGAAGATTTTCTGACAAACTGAGGATCTGGAAATACCAATGTCAGCTTTTGTAATGAAAAAATTTGATTTTGCATCATCTTGTGTAATTAAAGCATTATCTTGAAGAACTAAGTTAGAGCCGCTTAGAATTAAATTTTTGCCTATCTCAAAATTCAAAGCATCTACATTTATCATATAAATCAGTGCCTCTGAGATTTTTTTCTGTGCTTCAAAACCCCATACACGTATCTGCCTATCATATATTATTGTATGTTCTTCACTAAGTTCATCCTCCGGGGCACTCATTTATATTATAATAAAATAAGTATATAAAATCATAAAAAGACTATTCCTAAAGCATCTTAATTATCTAACTTGGAGGTGCTCTTTTAACCAGTTTCTTAACAACTTTTTTCCTTATAACCAGTTTTTCTTCTTCCTCTCTATCAATTCTTGTATCCCCAACAACAAAACTTGTCTGTGATTTCTTAATAGAAACACTTGTAGACTCATTTTCTGTCATATAAACCTCCAGCTTTCTTTTACTGAGCTCTAACATAAACTCTCTGATCTTAAAAGCTTTCAAATCTCCGAAACCATATTTCGCTATAACCCTCACAGTCCCTGTGAATTTTACTTTTTTATCAGGCGACCGTGCTTCTTCATAAAGTTTGCTGACATTTTCACCTTCTAAATTCGGATCATATTCATTAATAATAACAGAAAAAGAGTCTTTTGACAGTTCTGATCCACAAGAAGCACACTTAGGATGTAAATGTGCTGCTAATTTTCGCTCTTTAAACTTGAAAACTTCAAGTAAAGCAATTAAGAAAGTAGCTTTGCTAACTACCCAAACAGGATTTTTATTAGACTCAATAAGGAATTTCATATTGATTTTACCCATAAATGATTCTTTAGATATTTCCCCAGTGTTGTTTGTGTCGAGATATTTCAGAAGTTTGGTAACATTTTCATCAGAAATCCATAAATCAAGATCGTCTTTTGTCCCTGTTATGAACTCTTTTATGTCAATTGTTCCTCCTTGATCTTTATCTATGAGGCTGAAAATCATTTCTGGTGTTTTTCCAAGTTTGGCCATCTTGTGGCAGATTTTATAAGCTACATAGTCTTCAATAGTCACATTAGATGGTTTTATGAGCTCAAGTGCTTTTTCTCCACCTTCTCTGTCACCTCGGAATAGTTGATAAATCAGTTCAATTGCATCACCAACAAAGGCAAGTCCTCCAGTGCCAGCAGCTTCATAAGCACTTTTTCCATAAGTATCACCTTTCTTCTTTGCATCTCTGCCAACCTCACTTTGGCTTCTTTCATATTTTTCTATAAGTGGATGGAAGTCCATACGAGCTCTTACCAAATAAGCAGCAAGGCCAAGTGGAACAGGGTCTGGGTGGAACATCTGTAAAAGTCTAGCGAAGAAAATACCATATTGATGTCCATCTTTAACTATCCCGTGGAAGCCCGGAATAAACTGTCCTAAGAACTTCAACGCCAAAGACTGAATACCAAAGGACTTAACCAATGTATCCATCATAAATGTTGGCATTGGCATCAAAGCTTTGCCATCATTCGAGTCTTGCTTATCAGCTTCAAATTTCTTATCCATAAGTCCTTCTAAGAACTTAAATACATTCATATAGCTCATTGGTTTTTCAGCTTTTGATTCTAAAGACTTATAACTTGAAACAACAGGATTTGAGTTCAAAAGTTGATTATTATCCTCTTCTATAGCTTTATCAGCTGCATTATAATCATCAGCAAGCTTAGCTTCTTCTTCATTTAATGGAATCGCCGCAACTTTTTGCCCACTAGAAAAGTCAATAACAGGCCCAAGTTCTGGTTTAGCAACACGCCATTTTCTAAACCCTTGGCCTTGCATTTCTTTGAACACATGGCATAATCTGACTAAAAAGCTTCTAGATAAAGAAACATTGTATTTTTCAATATGTTCAGCAAGTTGTTGTTTAAGCTTAGCTATTTCATCTAAAAGGTCTTTGATTTGATTTTCTTTATTAGCCAAATCTTCTGAGAACTTCTTTGCTTGATCTGATGTATCTTTACTAACTCCTGAAGATTGTTCCAGGAAATTGAGTCGAAGTTTTAGTTTTTGGTTTTCTTTGTTCTGATCTTGAAGGTCTTTTTGTAAGGCATCAAAAGATGAAAGTTTGAATTTGAGCTTTTCAGTCTCAGCTTTAGAATCTTCTAATTTCCTCTTATAGTCATCTGAGTCAATTGTAGCTTCTCTAAGTTTGTTTTCGATTTCTTGTTTTTCAGCTGTGAGTTCTGGGTATAATAATTGATACCTTCTTGCTACAATTAAGTTTGAATTGCACTCGTCAAGCTCTTTTTGCTTGTCTTCTAAAATCCGCTCAAGTTGTTTGATNGCTCTTTTTGCTTGTCTTCTAAAATCCGCTCAAGTTGTTTGATTTCTTCAGGGTTTGTCCCTTCGCCCATCCTAGCCCGTTCTTCAATTTCAACTTTTTCAGTCGATACTTTCATCAATTCTGCTTTAATTTGATGCTTATCTGCTTTAAGCTTGTCAAGTTCATTTTCCAATGTCACCTTCTCCATGTCAAGTTTCTTAGCAAGTCTTTCTTGACTAGCCAATTTTTCTTCTAAATCGTCAAGAGTTTTAGCTTTTTCGCTGAGTTCATCTTTTAATTGCTTATTATCGCTTTTCATCTTCTCTAGTATCTCACTTTTTTCTTTATCTCCAAGTGAAGTTTTCTCAGCTCCTCTTTCGTAATGCTCCAAGTTATTAGTCAAATCTCTAATCTGAGCTTCTTTTTCTTTATTAATCCTTCTAAGGTTTCTCAGTTCTTTACCATTAGAATCTACTTCGTCTTGAAGTTTTTCATTATCTTCTTTAAGCTCTTCATGTGAGTTTTTAAGTTCAGCTAGTGAGTTCTTTAAAGCTGAAAGGGCTTTTTCTTTTTCAACTGCTTCTTGGGTAAGTTTTTCTACTAAAGAAGCATTAAGGTCAGCTGTGTTTTGTAGCAAGACAATCTGAGCCTCGTATTGGGTCTTCTGTCCTTCAAGTGTTGCTTTTGCTGTAGCCAAATCATTGAGTTTATCTTGGATTTCTCCTCTAAGCCTATTGATTTCTTTACTAGACTTTTCTCTAAGTTCTCTTCTTAGTCTTTCCAACTTCTCCCAGGCTTCAAGTCTTTTGATGATTCTGTCAATACAATCAGGGATATTTGTTGGGGATTTCTCATTGACAACTTCAAGTTGTTTTCTCACACTATCTAGTGCTTCTCTAGCTTTATTATCATCAGGAAGTATGCTATTGGCAACTTCTCTAGAGGCTTTGTTTAGTAAATCTTCAGTCATAAGGTCTACATCATCGACACCATCTCTCATTTTCCCTGCATCTTTGATGAGTTTGCTTTGAAGTTTACTTTGTCCAGAACGCATAGGGGCAAATTTACCTACTTGTGAAGCTAAGGTTTCTCCTAAACCTAAGGCTAAAACTTTTTCCTCAGAAGCAACACAACGATTTTCTCTTAGTTTTTTCGCTTTAGCTTTGTCATCAGCTGAACCACAAAGTCTGAAAAGCCCAGAAAATACAAGTTCAGTCTCTGAGTCATCGGTCTGAGCCTCAGTCTCAAGTTGTTTTATAGCTCCAGACAAACACTGTTTAAGTGGGGATTTTTCAACTGTTGAAACTAGTTCTGCAACTAAAGAATTATGTGAATTAAGACCATTTTCTATAGAAGCTAATAAAGCTGGGACTGTTGTTGATACTTGAGGTTCAGTTAAATGTTTGAGATTTGATATATTTGTTGAGAGTTCTTGACTTATATCTCCAAGTGCTGAATTAAGTCCTTTAAGTTCCTGATAAAGTTTTAACTCAAGTTCACTTAAACTCTTAATAAGCTCAGCTTCTGAATTGTCTCGGGGCTTAGCTTCTTCTTTAATCCTCTGCAATTCTTTTTCTAAAGCTAATCTGTTTGTTAGTCTCATAAACAAGTCTATAGAATTCTCCACTTCTCTATTTTTATATTCTTCTTCTTTACCAACAATCATTTCAAGCTGATTTTTAAGCTCAGGGTTATTTTGTTCAACTAATATAGTCACTTCACTGATAGTCAAAGCCATAATATTTTCTCTTTCTTTATCTAACTGCGCCAACCTTTCACTCATGTTTTGGAGTTTATTGCATAAACTGCTTATAAGCCTACTTTCTTCAAGTCTTAATTGAATATAATTTTCAATCATACTTTTCTCATCTATTTCAGCCAATATCTCCCTTGACCTTCCTACTAGGAATTTAGCTTGGGTTTTTTGATCTTGGCTTCCCACAACTGGAGGTATAGCTTCTAAATAAACAACAGCAAATTCTTGTTCTTCCTTTATATGCTCACAATACAATCCACTGTCTAAGTCAAGTCCACGACTCTTGAATATATCTTCCCATTGTATTGTTGATTGAGCTTTAATATCTCTTCTCCTGGCAAACAAAGATTTTTCTTCTTCATCTGTTTGCATCAAGAAATCCTCTGAGTCAGCTATAAAGCTTAGCATTAAATCAGAAAAGTCTTTTCCTAAACCTTTAACTTCAAGTGGTGTAAGAGAATCTAAACTTATATATTTTTCATTGCATTTTCCAAATAGAGCTGGGTCACTGACTGATAAAACATCTACAAAGTATTCTGAAGCTTTGTGAAGTTTGATTATAACAGTAAGCATATCTTCAAGACCTGGTCCACTGAATAAATGTTGTATATCTCTGAGGATTTGTACTGGAGCAGCTTTAACTTTTCTATTAACTTCTGAGACTATTTTATGGTCATCTTCTTTAGTCATTGGTAAATCTAAAGCTGTACTTAATAAATTCAAGTTTGTAACTGACATATCTTTGACTAAAGATGCTAAATATGGGACAAGCTCTTTAGGTGAAGTTGGAAGCTCTTCTTTTCTGCTCTCTAAACTGTCGTATTCAGGTGGGCTAACAACGTTTTCTGCGAGTTTTTGAATTGCAGCGAAAAGTCTTTCACAAGATTCAATAAGTGCGTTTACATCTCTTTCCATAGGCTCAGGATCAGTAAGTTTGCTTAATAAAACACTTAAGAAACTTTCAGTCTTCCCAGCAATATCTTTACCAACAGCAGGATATGCGCTTAAATAAGTGTCAATAAGCTCAACAGCTTCCTGTGGACTTTGTGGATTAATATCTCTAAGTAAAACATTAGCTTTTTCTTCAAGTTCATCATTCTCTTTAACATCTTCTTCAGAACCAACAAGTCCAGTAAGGAATTTCAGTCTTTTCAAATCAGTATCACTTTTACCTTTAAGCTCAAGTAATAATACCATTGGATCAAAAGGCAACAATGAAATCACTTCTTTTTTCTTTAAAGCTGACATAGCTTCTTCTAAATTTTCTCCACCTTCATCAACACCTGTAGCTTCTTTGACCATCTTAAAGAAAAAGCTCAATAAAAACCCAACTGCTTTAGTATAATCGCTTAAACTTTCAGGAGTTTTTGATGACTTTAAAGCTTCAACTTCGCTTGGTACATGTGTGTTTATAAGCTTACTTGCGGTTTCAAGAACTTTTTCACACTTCTTTTGTATAAGCAAAAGGTTCTTTGGTGCATCTGAGTTCATGTAAATGCCTTGTTTTTCATCTTCAAGTTTTTTAAGGAAGGCTAAAAGTTTATCTTGTGTTTCTTCAGCTTGTAAGTTTTCTTTAACAAGTTTGAGAATTTCTTCTTTTTCTTGTTTAAGTTCATCTAAGTGCCTTAAAACCTTTGGCTTTGAACCCCAAACCCATATTGCTAGTTCATTAGAAGTCTTAAATGAGCTTTCTAAAGTTTCAACTGTTGGTTCAGTTAAATCTAATTTCTTTATTCCTCGGCCTGACCTTAAAGCTCTCTTTCCTTTTTTCATTAGTCCACCTTTTGCTTTACCTTGTCCTCCAGCTCTTCTTTTAGCTGCAGCTTCAGCATCTTTCAAATCTTCAGCTGTCGCTTCTTCATCTCCATTTGCCAAAGCTAGGTTTATTTCTTGATATTTAACAATAGCCTTATGCATATCTTCAACTTTAGGCATAGCAGGCAAAGCGTCTATAGTTTTCTTAAGTTCTTCTAATCCTGCAGGAGGATCACCATGGAGTAGTTTTTCAGCAATTTTCTCTGAATTCACTTCTGCTTCTTTAATTTTAGCAGCAGCTTTATCTGCTAGATTTGATAAAAGTTCTGCTGAATGGATTTTAACTGGTAAGTATTCATCTAAGGATTGTTTTAGCTGTTCTACTGCCCCTCGAGGATCTTCAGGAGCGATACCACTCACAGCTTTTTGCCCAGCATCAGCAAGTTCTCCTGCTTGATGTTTTTCATCTTCAGTACCTAAAGTATCTACTAATGTCTGTAAAGCTTTATTTGTCATATCTTGTTCTTGTTTACCTTGTACCCAGAAGTCTTTTAATAATTCAATAGGGTCAATTGGTAATTTGCCTTCTTGTGGATCATGAGCTTTGATTGCATCTAATTCTGGATCACCTGTTTGAACATCTTTCCCCATAAGTTTATTTGCTAAAGCATTTGCCTTGGCCAAATCCTTTTCAAGCTGGTCTAATTTTTCCTTTAGGGATTCGGGTTGAGCTGCAGGTTCTTTAGAAACTTGTCCTTGAAGATTTTCAGCCATATCATTGTTTAAAGCTTGCACAGAGTTCACAAGTCCTTCAAGTTTTTTATTAAGGTCACCATCCATGATTTCTCTTTTGAATTTCTCCATATCAACAAGTATTGATGATATTTGTGGCATAGTCTGATGATATGGTGCTGCTTTCTCTACATCTTGAATAACTTCTTTTGCTCTTGCCATATAAGCATTACAAATAGGCATCACAGTCTCATCATTAGGTTTGAAATTTTTCTCGATATCTTGTAAGGTTTGTTGGGACTGTCTCATGGCTTCTTCGAAATTTTTCAGTAGCCCTTCGAGTTTTTGGCTCATTTCAGCAATTTCTTTAGCTGAATCCTCAACTTTTTTCTTACTAGCCCTGACCATGTCTTGGATTTTTGGGTTTATAGCTCCAATCAACCTAAGTTTATCTTTTGGTGTTGTTGACGAGTCGAATTCTCTTGATAAATTCTGAAGCTCATGATGAGAATCGCTTAAATTACTAGGATCAAGGACTGGTACCAAAGAAGAGGCTGTCGCATATGTTTCGTTAAACAAATTATTCAATTGATCTAATGAAGGCTGACTACTAATAAGGTGTTTTTCTGCTGAAGTTATTTTTTTGTCTAAGTCTCTTAAAGTTTGAAGAGCTGCTAAAGCTTCTTGTGGATCAAGGACCGCAGGATCTTTAACGCTTTTAAGTTCTTCTGCAACTTCCATTAGTTCTGGGTATATACTTTTGCTAGCATCATTGTTTTTAATTTCTTCGAGCTTGTCTTGTAAGTCTCCTTTAAGTTCTTTGAAAAGATTAGATAGCTGAAGACCAAATTTCTCAACATCAGACACTAGTGGCCTTTCAGTTGTTGAACTTCGTAATAGTTTGTTATCTTTAGCATCTTGGGATTTATCTTCAGCATCTGGAGTTTTTTCCCCAGGCCTACTTGATCTGAGTCTTGTCCCTTGAGGTTTTTTCACACCCCCAATTGGCTTTTTCTTACTTTCTTGTCCTGGTTCAGTTTTTCCATCTTCTTCGCTATCAGGAACAATTATTTCAGGCTTTTTCCCTTCCCATTCAACTTGATAGCTATGGCTTTTAGACCTGACTCGGGTTTTCCCATATTCTTGACCTCGGTCTAAGTAGTCGATTTCTTCAAAAGACCCTTCAGAGTTCTTGTCCCACTTTTCTTTGAATTCTTCATAGCCTTCTTTGCCTTCACGTTCCCCCCACTTGTGATTGCCTTCTTCATGCCAATGTTTTTTTGAATTCTGGTTTATATCCTCATCCCAGCTATTGCCCCATCTGTTATCTCCGTCTTTATACTCGTTTTCCTCACCTTTAGCTGTGCCTTTAGTCCATTTTTTCTCCTTACCAAAGCCTGTTGGCGATTCCCAGAAAACTTCAGTGAAATCTTCTAAGCCATCTGGGGTCAAAGCAGTACCTTTTTTAATCCCTTCGACCTTTTCAGGTAATTTCTTCTTAGTTTCCACAACTTTTTTATTTTCTTCAGCTGACCAAGAAACCTCCTCTTCATACTCTGGATAGTACTTAATTACAACACCCCATTCAATGGGTTCACATAACCATGATTTTTCAACAATGTGGATATCCTCCTCATCATAATACCAATGTTCATAGAAATAAGTTGTTGAGTTATGATCAAGGCCAAATTTCTCACCTTTTTGTTGTTTACTATCGTACCATTCGAATATGAAGCAATTGTCATCACGCCAAAAGGCTTCACGATATTTTTCTAAGATCTTGCTAAAAGGTCTTACACTTGATGCAAACCTTTGATATACAGGCATGTCTTTGTACCGACGCAAGGTATAGTTAGGGTAATCCCCTAGCCACCAATCCTCTTGCTTTGAACCTTCCATTTATAACCATAGAGTTTAACCAGCTTATTCCGCATGGGATTACCTAAAGAAACAATTGAAATAATTTAATTATTGGCTTCTAAGTTTTTATGAGATTGATTCGATTCTGTTGATTTATAGCTTTGAGATATGATTGTTTTGGTGAATTTTATAGATAACACTGATTTTTTATTCGTATTAACTAATGTTTAGGATTAAGCTTTTGGAACAGTAGATTTGTGGTGAGGCTGTAAAAGCGTTAGGCTTTTGGGAAAAATTTTAAATATGCTTTGGGATCACCCTTAGTATTTGAGTTTTTGTAATTTACGGTTCTGGGTGGCTTATGTGAAGAGTTTGATGTTAATTAGTTAATAAGAGCTGGAGAATTTATAGGAATATAATAAGGGCTTCAAGTATTCAGAATCTCGATAAAGGAGACTAGAAAGCTTAGAGAAGATGATTATGCAAAAAAATTAGTAAAAACGATGAAAAAAAGGAATAGAAGGATATAAATAGCAGATCTTGATTCAAATTTGCAAGCTGATTTTAAATCCTATATAAAAAGTTTTATTATAATCAACTAGCTAGGCTTATGCTTATGCTTATTTAGATTTTTCTAATTTGAATATGATACTATTACTTCCTCTCTAAAGTTCTGAATTAAATTCAAAGTCTAAGTATAGCCTAAATTCAATCGAAAAACTATTATATAGAAGTTTCCATTATAGCTAGACACTAAAATATCATAATAAGTATTATAAAATTATTATAAAATTATTACACAGTATAACCTGTTAAGTAGAGATCGCATATGCATGGCTGCCTTCCATATTAACAAAAATTTTCTAACTAACTTATTAGGATTTTCAAGATAAGATAGGCATCTACTTTAGTGATTCTGTCAACCATATTATATTTTAACTAATAATTATTCATATTTACATAATAACCTTTTTTACTTACTAACAATCAAAATGCATCTCATTATTTTATCAAGAATGATTAAAATAATTGTATTCCTTGCGGAGGTGTATGCATTTTGTGATGAAGAGTTTAAATACAACGAGTACTATTCTATACCAATTAATAAAAATTTTTGTTTTTATACCTAGGAATGGTATATGATGTGTGATAATGAAAGCTAATATTTGCGGTACTTTTATGAATATTTTTTTGATAGCAGCAGGTCTTGTGAGTAAGAATACCCTGTCCTTAAGATTGCTCTTTTGGCAAGGATTATTGTACTTGTGATTTCTTTACAAAAGGTTATGTATTTTTAGAGTGATGCATAAAAGCCAATTCAATATTATAAGCTACTTAGTTTTTAATTATAGATTCCATCCAAGCATGTGTTTTAAAGAATTTTATTTCAAGGATGGAAATTGCTTATATTATTCTTCATCTTGTCTTTTAACTTTCATTAGAATTATATAAAATATGTGATCAAAGATACTGTTTTAAATGCCAGGAAAATGCATGAATTACAATAATTTGAGTTTAGAGTCGACAAATTTTATGATCCTGATAATCACTTACCTTTAAATTATTTATTTCGTTTACAAATTATTAAAAAAGGTGCAATATAGGCCTTGTGACCAGCAATAATTCAGTAATTGCAAATTATTTTCTGGAAAAACGCATTTACGAGCAAGAAACTATATATTTTACTATTAACTATTCTTGATATTTATTCATCTCAAGATTCAAGCAATTATTTAGAAAACATTGTCAAATTTCATTAGCAATGCTGAAAATATTATAGAAAGATATGGGTTTGTAAATCTTGATACAGTAAATAATAAATTTGAAATGATTATTTAAAATAGTTATATCAACAGCAATTTTATGATCATGGATACATTTGATAATTTTATAAATTCCATAAATGAAGTTTATACATATGGTAAATTGTCTAATTCTTCAGTTATTGATATAAGAGATTATGATGCTTATCACTGTAAAGAAAAGCAGCTTTCAAGCATTTTCCAAAATTATTATATAGGCTTTGCAGATAAATTATCAATCTCAGTTGAAGCACTTCCTACAGATAACCAAGATATAATTTATTACTGACAATAGCAGGGTTCTTTATATTAAAATGTATGGGAATATTAATTTTAGCATCAAAACAGAAGTTAAGTTAAAATTTTATAAAAATCATTTATTTTTAAGCTTATTTATTAGAAATTATCATAATATAAGACATATAAAATTTCTTTGTTTATGACAATTTTAAACCTACATACTATATGCAGCAAGTACTTTTATTATTAGATTTTTTTTTTGAATCTTAGTATTAGTAATATAGGCAAAAAATTTTTATTAACTATATTCACAATTTTAACATGCAATAATATTGGTTTAAAAATGTCAAAAAAAAGATAAATTATTTTTTTGGATAACATCTTGTTTGTAATATCATTATTTCTAAAGTTTTTATTATCATTTGTGCTTTGATATTTATTTAAGAATATCAAATCATGTAGTTTCTAGCTATTCTATTATCATTTTTTTACCGAACCTTGCTTAGAAAGATTAATGATGATTATAAGAAGAGTTTCTCACAAAAAAGGAACTTGGTCCCTAATCGGGGGACGATTTATTAATCTAATCTAATAAGAAGAGTTTCTAATAATATATAAAGAAAAAGAGTCTCCAGAAGAAATAAAGGCCTATAAATAAGAATAAACTGCCGATAACTATAATTAATTCAGGTAGATAATAATTATAGATTTATTATATTTTGAGTCATTTTTTAATAAGTATAGTAAAATAGACATTAGATTCTTTTTTAATAGTAATTAGGATAACATAAGCATAAACAAATATTTATATAATTTTAACCTTATTTTAAATACTAGCAAGATTTATTATTGCAACTTAATGTATATTTTATTTGCAGCATCATTGCTAATTTATCAAACTAAATCCTTAAAAAAATATTTACTTTTTTCTTTCATATAAAAATTAGTCAGCTTCTATTTATACATATGATTTTTGGAAATCTGACTCATGAATCTCTAACACTCTACTCACAGTAAAAATTCTTTTTCGCATTTTCATCAATCAAATATTTATTCTTCGCTCTTTACTAAATAGATTCTGCAAACTATAGATGATGTCTTTTAAAATACTAATTAGAGAGCATTAAGTTTTTCAAAGATATAGCCAAAATCGAATAGTTTATAATTTTCAATGCATTAACAATAATCAGAGAATTTCTATGCTTTTACTATTTATTAAATTTTATTATAGTATAAATTACCTGGTCTCTTGCATATAGAGTGCTTGCTGAATCTCTTTATTATATTTTTTAAATACTCAAGCTAAATATATTCTCTACAAGTTTTAACTAATCCCACTTTTATTCATAAATCTTAGCATGCAACCATTATTTTTCAAAGACTGAATCCTTCTTTTTAAACAAAATAAAGCTTTATACAAAAAATGAAATGTATATTAAAATCTATTTAAAAATATTTGCCAATATAAACAATTTAAAACTTTTATCATAAAAAACTATTTTACCTCTAATCTATTATTATAATAATTTTTCTTTCATGTTGTGTTCAGGAATAAAAAAAAACGAAGACATGCAAGTTCTCAAGGAGCATTCCAGTCATAAGGATAGGCTCCTAAACATCAAGCCAAGAATCAATACAAACCCACCTAAACAAATGCCTCACTTACAGAATAAAATAAGGAGCCAAGCAATAAAAAGCAATAGCATGCAGATGATCCAATTACAAAACCAGCTTTTGTTGCATAAAATGATGGAAATCAGTGCAAGGTCGTCTAAGTTTCAAGGAATTACTGAATCTCTTAGCGCAAGATCTCTGAACTTAAACAACCGAGCCAATCAAATCAACAAAATTACTGAGGAAAACTACCAATTGTTGAGCAGACTTCAATCAGTTAAATCAAACTACTCATTAAAAAAGTGGAACAATGACTATCAAAATAACAAGTATTTGTGTCAGAAACTTTCAGAAAATTCTAGACGTATACCAAGGGTGTCTAGTATGGGAGGACCTAGTTTCGACTCATCCCGAGCTCCGCAATCACGTCCAGAGACCGCAAGCTTAAAATTCCAACGTCCAAGTACGTCTTCAGGTAACCGTTTAAAGTCTAGCCAAATTGAACTTTAACTAATACTCTAAATATAACTTTATTAGCACTTTCTATTCTGTTTAGTGTATTTTATGTAACTTTACTATGCCAATTCTGCTTTTATCATTAAAACCTATTCCTCATTTAAAATTATTTACTAATATCTAAATCTTTATAGTATATTAAAACATAAATTCTAATCTATATACCAAAATGCATTATAATAATTTACTTAAACCTTTTTAAGTTTTCTAATCTTTATATATTTGCACTTATACCTTAATAAAATTAATATAGCCTCAAAAAAAGTTATTTATACTCACTCTGCAATCTAAATACTAAAATACAAACTTTTAATTTTTTAAATAAAATCAGCCATTAAATCTTAACTTTAGATAAAACTAGCCTTTAACTTTCAAAATCAATCAAGCAACTCCAAACCTTTCTTCCACAAAAACATTAAATTTAATAAAAATATCCAAAAAATTTTGATATCTGCGTCACCCTTGTATTAAAATACGTAACTTTTCTTTGTATCCTCGATAAATACTCATAATGTTCACTAAACTTCTTAAACATCTGGTGCATCTTCAGCGCTCCCGTAAGCCAATTAAGCATTTTTCTCTGTTGTTCATTAACTTCAATCCTTATTGCCAGCGCTTTAATACACTCTTCTTCAGCCTTTTTAGCATTTTCCTCATTGCATTGACATTCCAAAACCTTTTGTAAATCATACTGTAAGCTTAAATAATAAAGATTTTCAATATCTTCAATATTAAGTTCTTGTCCTGAGTTATATGCCAAATAAGCAAGTCCTTGGCCAATACACAAGTCAAAAGCATCAAGTTCTTTACAAAACTTTAATCTTTTAAGACGAAATTGTTGCATTTTTTTTAAATCTTCAAAGTCTTCTAGTTCATTTTTATGTTCTGAGTAAATTGGGTCTTGGTTAAGAATTTCTAAAGCTGTTAAATCAAGTTCGACAATTGCTGGAAGAAGAAGCTCAACTTTTTCATTAAAAGCTTTAGACACACTGCGAATCTCAAGGAAATCCTTAACATCACCTATAAACATAAGGACTATGTTTAAAAATATATCGTCTGAGAGGTCAAGAATTAAGGCCATTCTTGGGATTATATTATTTTAAACGTAAATATCCAAGAATTTCCATTTACTCTAATTACAGCTTTTTCTTTCACTTTTAAACAAGTTAGTCAAACGCCACTTTTTGTTGGTCGGGCTTTGAAGCTTGGTTTTTAAAATCTCACGTTCTTCTTCAACGTATTCAAGTTCCCTTTTAGCTTGATAAAGCTCTTTTTCATAAAAGTCCAGCTGCTGCAAAAGCTCATTTTTTATAGTTTCCCAATTGTGTGTTGATTCTTTGATTTGCATTTCTAGTCGATGGATTGTCCCTTTGTATAAGCTGATATAGTGACATTTTTACTGCTGATTTCAGCTTGTAAAATCATAACCGAGTTTCTCTCTGATGAGTCACAAGTTTTTGATTTGAAAAGGTCAAGTTCTTTACTCATAAGTTTGTTTTCTATAATCACATTGTTTAATTGACACTTCAATGAATTATTAACTTTAATACATTCTTGGAGCTTCGATTCGAGCTGTTCAATTTTTTGATTAAGAGACATTTGAGAGACTTCAGAATCTTTAAGCTTACTTGTCAACTCTTCTAATACAGAATAATCTGTAGACATGTTAGAAATCGAATGAATCAGACTTGCTTGGTTTGTTGGAAGCTCAGGGAAATCAGATATTTCATTAAACAAAGAATCTCTTATGTCGATAATCGAGGGTCTTTTTGATCCTAAAATCTCTTCTATTTCAGTGTTTTTCATTTTTTGATCATGTAAATCTTTCTGTAACTTGTTGATTCTGTTGTAAAATTGGGTTTTTATATGATCAATTTCAAGTTTGTGATCTTCTTCAAGTTCTTGTATAAAAGTTTCTTTTTCTAATATATCAGTGTTTAGCTCTCTGATTTTATCGTTTATCGACATTTTCTCTTTGTCTCCTGTTAGGATTTTTTGCATCAAATCGTAATTCCTGTTTTTTTCAGTTGTAATTTCATCGTCTAAGTCTTTAATTTCCTGTTCATATTTTTTTTTGGACTCTTTAAACTGTTTGTTTAATGTAGATATCTGATTTTTCAGTTCTAAAATTGTGTAGTCTTTGCTTTCTAAAGAGTTCTCGAATTTTTTCGCTATCATTTGTTCTTGTTTTTTTAAGTTTTCTGTAAGAATATTGATTTTTTCGACCATTTTGCTTTCCTGTGTGCTTTGTTCTAGATTTTTGCTTTCTAAAGATAATAATTGTTTAGCTAAATTCTCATAAGCTTCCATCTGAACTTTGATTTTCTGTGTCAAATAATCGATTTTCATATCTTTTTCCATGATTTCCCCTTCCAAACCATTTCCAATACTATTTTTCTGATAAATTTTACCTAAATCTAACTCTTTGTCACAAAAATCTGATTGAACAGCATTTTTTTTCTCTGCAAAATCATGCAAAATATACTTCAACGTACCAACGAAGTTCAAAGATTTTATAAACCCAGCATACAAATCTTTATCAATTTCTTGTAAACTTCTAATCAAACTTTGTAAATTGAATATCATCATATTTCCATCTAAACCTTCCCCATCAGTATTCCAACAACTTGAAACTTGAGTTAACATAATCCCTATAATCTCTAAAGCTTTCTGATAACACTTTTCACTTTTTTCCTGCTTCTCCAAGACTTGCATCATCATCATATCAATACCAGGAAATGTGTTGGCTAAACTTTTTACCATCTCACAAAAACTCTCAATATTTTTCTCACCAGTCAGAGCATCGTTATATTCAATTTTTCTATCCATTTACTATAAAAACCTTAAAGTCCATATCTTTTTAATACTCTTAACTATAAATTAAGTAATTTTTGCTTTCTTAGGAACCACTTTTTGTAGTACTGAAGGGCAGTTATGCTTAACAAAAGCTGAAACTTCTTTAACTCTTTTTGTTTCCATAGCAAACTCCCATTTCGCATGTTCATATCTATACATGACATTTTCTCTAATTTCATCTTGTTTGCTGATGATAAAGTCACATGTTAACAGCTCTAAAAACTTGCACTTGAGGTTTTGTACAAAGTCTAACCTTGCCCATCCATTCCTTCTCATAGTAAAAATGCTTATAAATTCCTGGGGTTTATTTGCGCAACTAGTCAAAAGTCTTTCAAGCATTTCTGGATAGTCAGTAAGGTTTACTAAAAGCTTATGGTCTTGTTGAGTAGCTCTAAAATTATCAGCGTTAAGGAAGTGAGAATAGTTAAAGAACATATCAGCTTCAGTTGTTAACTCAAGTCTTACTTCAAGAAGATTTTTGTTCCTGTAAAGGGCTAGGAGCTTACAATCGATTTCTACCATTTTTCCCACTTGGCTCGGCTGGCCTTCTTCTTGGATTCGTAACTCTATAGGGATTCTTTGGAAGAGAATCACTTGATGCCCATTTTTCAGACTTGGATCAATAGGCTCTGGAAGATCTTCTACGTATTCACTTTCGGCCATTTAATTTAAATTACTATATAAAATCATTTGTATTAGTGACTTGGATTGGATTATCATTAGGCTTTGGATTAGTTATGGGGGTTAGTGAAGCTTGGGCAGACTTAGGGAAGAAGATTTTGGTGTTTATAGAGATTTGGTGAGGATTTATTAAGATTATGGGATTTAATTGCTTTTATTGGATTTTATATAGGCTTGACTTTGGATGAGTATTTTTTTCAAAGGTTTTTTAAGGAGAAATTGCTTGGAGATTAAGTTTTATGTACTGGTTTGATATTAAGGAAATGATTCATTGTGAAGATAGAGGAATTTTTGAGGTTAGTAGTGTGGAAGAGTGTTAATGGTAGTTTTTGAGACATAAATATTATGCTGTTCTTTATTGAATAGCTAATCTTTTGTTTATGATTATAAGATTAATATATTTTCAGTTATGCTGATTTTTTAGTTAAGTCGAGTTTTTGGATTTTGCAGATAAAGATGAGATTTACAACATCATACTGATAAGTACAAGCAAAACTTCAATCCTAACTATTCCAATCCAAAACCAATTTTCTTAATAATTTAACAGTTTATATTTAACCTTTACAAAAACAAACATTTTGTAAACTTTAGTTTTTTCCTATAAAATAAACCTATTTACACAACGCAAATAAAATCCTAACTACCCAAATCACAAAGCATTTTTCTCATCTTCTCAAAAATTTCTCATCATACAAATCTCCAGCTTCTTTTCAAATCATATTGATTAATTTAAAAAACCCCTTTACTACATACAATTTTTTTCGATAATTAAATGAATTTTGATGAAAGAGATTCTCATTGGGAAAGTCTACTTCAAGACAAAGCCAATCTGTCACAAAGTTTTATGAAAGACACTTGTTGCAAAACATGTCTTTGCCTTGAATTACTAAAGCTATCAGCATGCACTGACTCCTGCTATCGTCCTCAAGAAGAAGCAGATCTAGTTACCCGCCTTCTTTCTGGTATTCTCGACCCTGATACATTTGCTACAATTACCGACAAGCTTCGTCAGCACTTTTCTAATTTATCCTATGTGTCAACTCTTCAAGAAAAAATCACTGACCTAGAACTCTCAGTTAAAAGACAAAGTCAAAAAATGATAGACCTAAACATATCTTCACATATAGAAAAATTAAATAAAGCTGATAAAGCTGTGGACTCAAGCAAGCTTGAGTCATTAATAAAAAGAATCGAAAGTTATGAAGAGACACTAACACATTTAAGAAAGGAAAATGAAGAGCTTAGAGGGCAGCTTAAAAAAGCTATAAGTATATATGAGGAATCTGTAAATGCTAATAGGAAATCAGCTGGGGATTTAAGAGTTGAATTAGAATTCATACGTGAAGAGCAAAACAAACTTCGGAATTTTGCGGATACAATATCAAAAAGTATTAATGATAATTCGGTAAGTTTAAAAGAGGTTAAAAATATAAAAGAAAATCCAAGGGATGAAGGGGAGTTCAAAGCTTTTAAACTGCAAATCGCTGAAGAAGTTAAGGATTTTAATGAAAAAACCCAAGCAACAATAAAAAAAATCCAAGACTCTGGGTTTGAATCTGAGAAAAAGATTGACGAAACCTGGTCGCAAATACAGGATTTGAAAAAAGAACATGAATCAATTGTCAATTGGCAGAAAGAATGCAAAACTTTGTCAAGACATTCAAGTCATTTACTCACTGCAGCAGATTCAGTGTTCTCATCTTTGCAGCAGATGCAGGAATTTGTCCAGTTTTTAGATTCAAGATTAGAAGCTTTGAAAAAAGATATAGAAATCAGGATTCCTGAGAAAAAACCTTCAGGCGAAGAACCTTATAATCCTTCAATTTATAGTTCGAATTAGGATAATTATCAAAATTAGATAAAATCATTAAGATTGCTTCCTTTTGTAAAATTGTCAAAATAGAACTTACAATCTTAAATCATAGATACAATTTTATTCATAATCCATTTGTGACATTAAAAAAATAATTCTAAGCCTGAACATATTATAATGGAAAGCAGGAGACTACAAAAAGAAAATGAAGAACTAACAAAACTAAGTTCAAGTAATTCAGGAGTCCAAGCCAAGTGTATAGGCTCAGATATGAGACATTGGAAAGGTATAATCCAAGGTCCAGTACCATTTATATAGGCTGACACAGTATACCAAGGTGGGACTTTCATAATTGACATACCATTTATATAGGCTGACACAGTATACCAAGGTGGGACTTTCATAATTGACATAGTAATCCCATCAGATTATCCTTATAAGCCTCCAAAGATGAAATTTGATACAAAAATCTGGCATCCAAATATCTCATCTCAAACCGGGGCAATTTGTTTAGATATTCTCAAAGATGAATGGTCTCCTGCTCTAACAATCCGCACAGCTTTGTTATCTCTTCAAGCTTTATTATGTAATCCAGAACCTGATGATCCTCAAGATGCAGTTGTTGCTTCACAATATAAAAATCATAGAGAACTTTTTAATCAGACTGCCAGAAGTTGGACACAGGAACATGCAAAAGACCCTCAAGTTATTTATGAAGAAAAAGTTAAAAGATTATGTGAAATGGGCTTTGATGAAAAAAATGTGAGGAAGGCTTTGGATGAATGTGCAATGGATGAAGCTGCAGCTTTGAACTATATTCTATCTACAACTTAGATAATTTAGGGATTAGAGAAAGAGTTTAAGTTTATTATGAAGTTTCGTCTAGTGCTTTATAGCCTTGAGGGATAACAATATGTTTTTTCATACACTTAATCCCTATCATGACAATAAAAATAAACAAGTAAATTGTTTCTGAAATACAAATAATCCTTTTTTCTCATTTTTTCTTTAACTTTAAGTTCTTCTACATCACAATCATACAATATATTCAAGTGTTTATCAAATATGATTTTACTAATAAAAATTAGAGGCTATGAGAGCTTTTATTAACGCTTCCAGACTTGCAGCTCGGTAGTTTTCATATAGAATGCAGTTTGTTAGGCCAACTTCAGTGTATGTGCCTAGAAGGTTTATAGCCCAAAGCCAAAAGCATTTGTAAGAGAAACTCAGTCTAATGTTCAAGACTGATATAGATATGATATCTTGTAAAACTTTGTACATGATGTCGCTTATTGATATGAATACCCTTGCAGAAGATAATGATATGGAAAGTAAAATCAAAGGTATTGAATATGAAGAAGATGATGAGGAGATAATGTAAAACTTTATGATAGACAGGAGCTAACTGCAATAGTACAGGCAGAAAAAGACTAGCACAAGAAATAGAGATGAACTAATTAGATTATTAAGATTTTTTGGCAGGATGAATAGTTGTAATGGAAACTTGAATAATATTGTTTTTTGAGTTTATTAGAATTGGAATGAAGATAAGGAACAAATGAGGGTTTTTTGGAGGATTTGAGATTTTTATGAATGGGTTATTATAATATATGATTAGCTTTATAAGATGTGTAAATGATGAAATATTTAAAAGCTGAGAGATTTTTTATGGGTAGAGGTTTTGGAGAGGACCTTTTGTTCTTTAGTTTACGAGGTTTGATTAAGATTTTTTATGTGAGATATAGTGTGATGCCTAGCATATAGTTTTTTTTAATATGATTGTTTGGTAATTAATAAGATTTGATTATGAACATATATGAAATATTTTTTTAATCTATTTATTAGCATAAATTGTAATCCTATCATATTACAGCCTAGCATCCTTTAAAAACTCAAAATTCAATATAATTTATAGTCCATATTATAATCTAGTAGCCATATTATAACTAAAAAAATCTAATGAATCTATGAGCTAAACATTCATGATTTTTACTTTCTTATAGTTAGCTTTTGCTTACTAAGAATATTAAAAATTTATTTAGAACAGCTCTAAAGAATAATACAGTACTGAATCTGATCTTGTCTCCCAAGTTTTGTAGCAAATACTCTGAAGTAAAGGACCATTAATAGGAAGGCTGGCTGCCCTAGGCTGTAAGAAGAACTCAAAAATAATATGATTATTTCTTCATTTCGAGCCTTCTTATATTTTCTACATGATCCTTTGAGGTATTCTGATTATGACAAAGTTCTAGAATCTTATTTTTTAATCCTACTTATTGCACCTTTACTAGCCGAGAACATTTTAGCTCTTCTCTTTCAGAATGCGCACTTTCAAGAAAATGAATCATTTTGACTCTTTATTCTAATACCAGTTCATTACAATCCATTTATTAAATACCCAACATATGAAAGTTTAAGTATACTATTTCTAATAAAAATTCTAAAGTAGCGCCCCATATACTTCATCATATTCTAAGCAGTAATCTAGTGATGAAATACATTTATAATTTTCTAACTCATAGTTTTTTTTTCACATCCTGAGCATATTCCATTATAATTACATTCTATACAATTATCCTACTTTAAAGCGCATTCATTGAAATCTATGATTTATTTCTAGCTTTACTATAATTTCCTAATGGTTTTTATCACTTAAAATTGTCTAAATAATGATTATTTATTAACTATCAAATGCTGAGCTACAAAAAGGCACACAAAATGTGTATTCATTAATGAAATATAATATTATTTAATTAAAAAATCCTCATAAATCCACTAATCCATACTTCTATCTAACTTTTCATCAATCATTTATATTATTTTCATAATCATCCTTCTAAATTCACCACCAAACCTTTCAAAATAAATACACACTTATTATATTTCTTAAATAACTCTATAAGCTCCAAGTAATTGATAAACAAAACTTGATTTGATAATTTCAATCTTTGAGTAAATATGACGTATTAAAATGTGAACCACTATAATTTTGTTATGAAAAAGAAGAACGGAGCTACAAAAAGTAATGACAATAACGGTCCATTACACAAAACCCCAAGTTCTCCCTTAATGGACAGCTTAAAACTGCCACAATTATCCAAGTTTTCATCTCCCCAAGTAGTCTCTAAATTCATTACAAACTCCGAAGAAACCCCAAAATCAGGGACTCTTAGCAGAAAATCTATTAAGTCCTTACACAGTCTAGCATTTAATAAACTTACTGACGATTTAATAAAACCTAAATTAGAAGATCGAGATTGGCTTAAAGAAGAACCTAAAACCCCAAATATCAGAACAGAAACTGATGATATAAACCATATGCTTACAAGTGATGACCATCAAAACAATGAGGTAAATGATTATCATCATGAACCTGTAATAAGAAGAATGACTAGAAACATCACTGGGATACACAATTCAGATGGAGAATTTCAAGGGAAAAATGTCCCAATAAAATCGAAAAAGTACAGAATTGAAAAGAACCATGACAGTATTCAAACGAACCAAGAGGAACTTGATACTTTTAAGCAGGCTTTAGAAAATGAGAAAAAAAAGTACCAAGAACTTGAGGAAAAATACAACTTGATAGCTTTAGAGAAGTCTATAAACGACAGCTTAATCAGTAAAACTAATTGCAAACTTTCAGAAACCGATAAGTCAGCTATAGTTATTAACTTCTACAAAGCGCAATTGGCTGATGCTAAGTCAAAAATCCAATTGCAAATCTCGAAAAGCGATAAGGATATCAGTAATATTCGCGAAGAGCTAGATGCTAAAAACCTAGAAATCGAGCAGATTTCAAGTCTTCTATCAAAAACAGACATACAAAGAAAAAGATATGCTGAAACAGCTAAAACTCTAGAAAATGAAGTAGAAAATCTCAAATACGAAAACTTGGTACTAAACAGTAAAATTGAAGAAGCTAATTCACAACTTAAATCATCTATACAAAACCTAAAATCCGAACAAAGTAAAGCAAACCATTTCGAAAGTAGCTATAAAGAACTTGATTCATTAAAAAGCTTATCAGATTCTTTAAAAGAACAATCAGAAATAATCTCAAAAGAAAACGCGTCTCTCAAAGCAGAATGCAATGAACTTAAAACCCTGTTTAGTAGAAGTAAAAATACATGGCGCGAAAAAAAAAGGAAACTTAAAGAAAACATACAATCTCTAAGTGAAAAGGTTGAAAAAGAAAAAATGAGTATTTCGACAAAGGTTGCTGATGCATTTAGAACAAAAAGAAGTTATACTATAAAAGAGCCAATACAAAATGTAGCTTTTGGTAAAGAAGCGATATCACGTTTACAAGTAAAATTATTTGATTTAGAAAGCGAAAATACCTCTTTGAAGTCTGAGAATGACAAGTTGACTAAGAGTTTGGATTATTTTAAAAATACATTGGAAAGTAAAGCTAAAATGATAGGAATACTTGAGGCGAAACTTAATAAAATCACTGAAAACGAACTTGATTTTGAGTGTACAAGAGAAAATGGGAAGATTTTATCCATGCTTGAAAAGAACCTTCATGAACTTAGTGAGGCAGTACAATGCGTTAAATGCAAAAAAGATCGGGTTTCTGAATATTTAATGATCCCCTGTGAGCATGCTATATGCTCTAAATGCATAACATTTGAAGAAAACTGCCCCATTTGTTTGAACTCAGCTAGAATTTTTGCTATTACAATATTTAATGAGGTTAAAAGCAAAATCAATCATCATGCTGAGCTTTTGAATTGCCTTAAGGATCTGAATACATCAATTGATTAGTAAATATAACTAATATAAGGTCTTTTAAGTTTTTTAATATTATAAATGTCAAGAGTTGCTATCACAGGATTAGGTATGACAAGCTGTTTAGGGATTTCCTTAGTGGAAAATTGGAATATGATTTGTGGAAAAGTTAGTGGATTAACCAATATCTCATCACAGCACACTGCTATCGGTGGTAAACTAAGTGTAAATGTCTTTACTGATTTCGGCCGAATGTACCTTAGAGTAATAATTATCTAGCATACAAACACATTACATAGCGCACTCAGCCTTTCATCAGCAATAGAAGTTCTCAACAACGGGCATTTTTTCCCAGAAAACGATGACCAGCGATTTAGAATCGGAATCTCAGAATCTTTATCCATGTCTGAAATTGGAAGTTCTTCATTCTTAACCTCAGGTGCTTTTACTGGAGCAAATATAGCGACAGCAATTGGAATCAAAGGTCCAATAACAACAACATCAGGAGGATTACAAGCTATATTTGAAGCAGCTCAAATAATAAGATCACAAGAAGCTGATGTTATGTTAGTAATTGGTTCAGGGCAAGAATTAACTGAAGATTATTTAGGAAAGTTTGCCAAGATGGGTTTATTAAGCCAAGAAAAAAATTATTCTATGTTTTCAGGTCATGGTATGGTATTAGGAGAAGGTAGTGGGGCGGTGATGCTTGAAAATCTTGATCATGCACTAAAAAGAAATGCAAGGATTTATTGTGAAATTGACAATTTTGCCCAAGCCGGACCTCAAAAACTTTATGAAATGGACACGAGGCTACCTTTGACTGGTGACGTGATAATTGCTAATTCTAGTGGGACTGAAAAAAGTGACTTGGCTGAAGTTAAAATGCTTGAGAATCAAAAAAAAGTTGTTTCGATTAAAGGAAACATAGGCTGGGTACCATCTGCAGCAGGGATTTTAGATACAATTATTGGGAGTTTAATAATACATCAAGGGGTTGTACCTCCAAATTGCACTGAAAGCTCAGTAAAAGGGATAAATTTAGTGAAGAACTTGACATTGGAGCAAGTTGACAAGGTTGCAGTGACTAGTTTTACCTTTACTGGTGGAGCAGCGTGTTTAGGAATTTCTAGGTTTTTAAATAAATAACCTATGGGAGGGATTATTTGAAAGTTAAAAAGATCAGCTCCAGCTCTGAGATATTCTTTGCCAATTAAACTTTGAGTTAGGGTGAGGATTTTTTGATACTTGTTTTGGGCTAAATTTTTGCATCTCAGGTTGTTTAGATGAGGGAATGCTGGAGGAAGGGTTGATGTTAGCTGAAGCATTGAGATTATTGATTTTATGAGGTAGAGGGATAGAGGTAGGGAGGTAGTTAAAATTGAAAAAGGATGTGCTTTGGGCAAAGAATATGAACTTTTTATTAATTTTATCTCGGGTTATTGTGTGCTGAGACTGGTTTGGCTGATGATTTAAAATTTTAGATACTCAGCTGTTATTGCACTGAAAAATTGTTGATTTTTAATTTAACTCATGTAATTTAGCAAAAGGTGCACTTCTGAGTGCTTTGGCTTTTCTTGGTATAATGTATATAAGTGTCTTCATATTATTAATATGAGTTTATATCCTTACAAGCTCCCGCCCAAAGGAGCTTTTTCTTCTGCTTACACAACAAGTCCTTTAACTAAACCTCCACAGTCCAAAACCCCCAAAAAAACAAGACAAAATTCAAAAGCTCCAGACACTCAAGAATATGAAGAAGCTATCGCCACAATGGATTTTAATGATATGTTCCAATATGCTCAATTAGCGATTCAAAAATCCTGTGAAGTTCAAGAAGATATAGCAAAACTATTTACACTTTGGGACATGCATGAAAAAGATGATATGGGGGAAATGTGGGGATTTCTTAACAAAATCCTTCAAGAAAATGGGTTTAAAAACTTAGGAGATAAGCCAAACTTAAAAAAGGTCACAAAAATTGTTATAGACTTAATATGTGAAATCAATGGTTTAAGACAAGCAGTATCTCTTATAAGCCCTAAAAAAAGAGCAGAATTTGAATTTAAACAAAACAATGAAGAAATAATAACTAAAGATGAATATGAGGAAAAAATCAGATGTTATCAAGACTATATAAAATCTTTAGAAGACCAAATTTCATTGATTAAAGGAAAAGTTAATGAGTTCCAAGATATGGTTCTTGCTCAGTCACAACATGATCATGATTTGATTAAAGAAATCCAGGAATCAGTTGATGCAGAAAATGAAGATGATATTTTAAATAAAATCATTAGTTATAAGAGGATTATGAGCATTGTCCCTACATTAGAAATATTTGTTGAAGAAATCTGTAAAGAAGTGGTTCCTGATTTGGTTCAGGATAGTAATTATAAATCATATTCAAAAGCTCTTAAGGAAGTGTTTCCTAAAATTAAAAGCTTGAAGTTTTCACTTGATAACCTTGAAAATTTTAAATCAGAGGTTTACAAAGCAGCAAAACTCCCAAACACATCTGCAGAAGCTGAGGTTTATTATAAAATATCAGCAATAGGGTATTTTCAAAAACTTTTTAAGGTAGAAGAAAGTGAGGATCTTCCAAAAGCTATGGAAAGCTTGTTTTTGTATTATGGGAATACAAAAAATATATTAGAACATCTTAGAGGATGTTTAAAAATTCCAAGCATCACACCATTGCATATATTATTTGAAGAGATAAAAAGAAAAATTAATTAGTTTTAGTGTAAAGAAGTATATATTATATCATATAGTTCTAGTAATATATTAGATTTATTCAGATGCATTAAATATACATTTGTGTTTTAATAATATAATTTATTTATCATATATATATGATATAAGCATCAAATTAAAAAGCTCTTATCAAAAGCTATTTCCATAAAATATATAATTATATTTGCCATAAACTGCTTCAATACAAAAAATACATGTATTTTTTCGATAGCATACTAAAATGCCAAAATTTATGGTTATATCTATCCAAAGTAGTAAAAATAAAACCTAGAAAACAATCTTATATGAACTATGAAATATATTGCAACTAGTGTTAATTTTTTTATTTCCTATAATTTTACCTTTGATCTAAACTATTTTGATATTTTTTTGCAATTTTGGTATGATAAGATTTATTCATGCAGACAAAAACAAAAATCCAAATATGAGTTTAAATAGTTCTATAGGATTTAGCGTATATTTATTAAAGTGTAGACTTAGTAAAGCACAATATATAAACTACTAAAATACTTTGTAACTAATATTATTTTATGCCTATAAACTTTATTTTCAATTGTGCACAAGAGTAAATAACACAATTTTTAACTATCTAGCTTTGCAATTTTGGTATGTTATTATTTTTTAATACATAAAATCTCACCCTAATTAAAAACTCATCAACTCTTACATTCCTAATTTGTTCTTCATATCATTAGCCCTTTTGAGTTTAAATTTCATTTTTTTATCTTCTCTTGTCTTATATGCAAGATATATCAATAGGATAGTTGTTAAGAATAAAGGTATTAATTAATTTCTAAGTTTTCTCTTTCATGTGATGAATCAAAAGCAAAGTTCTTGGATCCTGATCCAAATGAAGGTGTTGGTTCAAATTTTTGATTAGTTTCTCCAGGAATCAGTATAAAATGGATCGGTTTGAAGCTTGATATAAGCTCTGAGTTATTTTCTTCAAATTCAATTTCACTGCTTAATGATCCAGATTGGCAACATCCCATTTCAAATATTATAAAAAAATCAAATAAATTTTTAGATGTCATTGAATTATATAACAGACTGATTTTTTTTTACTTCTAATAAACATTTCAGCTAATTTTAGACTCACAGGATCATAATTTTTCTAATACTCTATAGCATTACTCTGCATCCCAAATAGCAAATTCAATTAAATTCATAAGTTCCACATAAATCATTGTTACACCATATTCATTGGATTACTCATTAACCAATATCCTCATTCCTTATTATAAACACATATAAAATTTTAATAAATATAACAAAAAAGTATACTTATAAATAATAATTCTATGCTTGATTTCCAGCTTTGTACTTTGAATATCCTGCAAATCCTAAAAATTGTGGTGTTGATCCAGACTTTTCAGCTTCATTCTTAGGTTTCGCCACAACTTCAATTCTTTCAATATTCCCAGTAAATTCATTATACATCATATCTTTAACAGTTCCTCTTTGTCTTGGGCTTAAACGATTAGTTGTCCGTGGACTATTCATGGCAAACTGCATTATAGAAGATCTTTTTCTTGTTCCTTCTCTTATACCTATCCTATTTTCCGCAAGTAATTTCGCAGCATACTGATTTATCGCATCTATTTATATTATACCAAGTTTAAAATTGCCTCTTTTCAGCATTGAATAATCTCTTCCTTCATGTCCATCTTGTTCATCAACATGTTTAAACCATTTTTCCCACCCTTCTACTTGAGTGACAGGGTTTTCTCTTTCATAATCCTAAATTCAAAATTACAGTAAAGAACTCCGAGATGAATTTGAAATAATTGTCATTTTCATCTGATTTATTTAATTGCATTAAAACATCTATAGAATTATCTTCGAATTTTGAGTCTATAAATGATTCTATATATAACATGTTGTATGCACAGATTATTACTAATAAAGCAATAAGAGCTTGGCGGATTTCTGATATATAAGGATAATAAAAAATAAGTATTCCTGCTGCATAAACTGATGGAAGACGTCTTAGCCATTTAGAAATTTCTATAGCTAAAGTCTTGCTTTGTTTTCTAGGTCGAGAATGGACTTTAATAAGCATTAATTTAAACACTGAAACTTCTAAAAATATCCCAACTATAGTAATCAACACACCAATAGGTACCAAAGGTGCATAAAAAACACTAACCAAACATGACTTCAATATATTAGCAAACCTATCAGCTAAATCAACTTCAGGTCCTTCAAAAAGTAAATTCGCCTCATACTGACTTATCCCTTTAAGTCCATTCCTACTCTTAATCCACCTTTTAAATTTTTTAAACTGATAAGATGGATAAATCAAATATAATAAAGGAGTTACAATAGTATTACTAGCTTGTATCCAAAAAATATTACTTGCAAGTCCTCCAGTATTAAACCAATCAGTTTTATAATTATAACAGATAACTAATGGGATAATAGCTGTGTTTAAAAATAAAGCTATGACTAATTTTTGAGCTACTGACAAATTGTATGTACTCCATGTATGATGCATTTCTTGTTTTGTATAAATACGAATTGATATACTTAGAAGGATGTTTATAGCTATAACAAGTAATGATGAAAATGCTGAACCAATATATTTTGCTGAGCTGTGAGAATTTGAGTTAGATTTTTGATAATCTTTTACGAAGAAAAGGATTATGAAAGTTATTCCAATTGTCAATAAAGCTATGATATAAGTAACTATACGTCGGGTTTGTTTGGCTAGATAACCTGCTGATAAGTTTTCCCAGTAAACATCAGAAGGTTCTGGGGCCATTTCTGTTGTTATGAAATGCCCTTTGAATAAACTGTTTTTGCTTTTGATAACTTTCATTTTGAGTGAGACAAGGAATTTTTTGAGGTTTGACATTCTGAACTGTTTCGCTAATACTCTAGCGTCGATTTGTGATACAAACGTGACAAAAGCTACAGAAGTAAGTTTTTCATTTAGGCTATTGGAAAATGTTTCTTCCTTTTGTCTAAGTTCTTCAATGTTTTTCTCACACTCAGACTCACTTGGAAACTTTTTTTTAAAACATAAAAAGCCTTTTTTCGGATAACTTCCAGGGTTTTCTTTTTTAAAAGTTTTAATAAACTCTAAAGTAGTCTCCCATTCAAGTAAACTTTTTGAAACTTTTACAAATTCCTTTATATCATAAGCGCTGTTTATATTCACAATTCTCACACTGCTTTGTTTTGACTTTGTTATAAAAAACTCTTCAAGTTCTTCAGCAGTATATTCCTTTGGCAGTCCTTTAATCCAAAGTGTAAAATCTGAAGGTGTTGTAAGATTTAAATCGAATTCAACTGATTTGTTTAAAAGGATTTTAGAAATAAAAGGAGCAAGGGCAATAAGTAAGAATGCTGAAATAAGATGAAGAATTGGTTGCCAATATGGGACTTTATTTGAATCATCCTCATTTTCCCAAGGGTCTCCATAGTTACCAAAGGTTAGATAAGTTAAACCTGCTGGGTCATTCCAAAGATGAGATTTTTGTTGGATTATATTCGCGATCAAGCAGGCAATACAAGCAACAAAAAACACAACTGTCATATAAAACAAAATACTTTTTGCTAGTATAAAGAATAAAGGAAATGAGCTTCCAAGCTCAGCTAATGCATCAAGTGACTCAAAATAATTAAACGGTTCACCTGTTAATGGAAACATACAGCATTCACACTTTTTAACTTCATCAGTTTGGACTAGAGCTGGGAATTTAAACACTTTATGGGCATCCTATATAAAGTTTACTCCGTGTATTTTAGCTGCATTTAAATCAGCAGCTTTTTTTAAATTTAATGTTGTCTTTCTAAAGGAACTTGGGATGATATTGATTTTTATATCCCCATCAGGGGAATAAGGATTTTCATTGTTTTCATTGTCTTCAGGTTCATCAGCTTCGCTTTCAATAACACATTCTGAATAATCACTCATATTTATAGGATGAATTTAATTCTAGATTCATGATTTTAAGTTATTGGGAGAAATTTGAAAGAAATAGGAAGAAGAGGATTTAGTATGGAAAAATACACTTGAAATATGGTTTTATATGGAGTTATATTATATAATGGGGTTTTTATTGAAGTGTGACAATATGATTATAATTTAAGAATTGGGCTTAGGTAATTGTATTTGTAAATCAAAAGGAATTCTATTAAAATGTTAAAATTTCGTATAGTATTTTATACCTGATTCTGGCCTTTCGACAGCCTCTAGGATATTTTAATATAACTTCTGAAATTTAGTGGAAAATTAAAAATATTGGCCTTTTACTACCAAAATCTGGAAAATACTAAACACATAATTAAGTTATGTTGTTGATTATAAGGTTTATACCATTCAATATTTGTATTTTAAATACTAAATCCTTAAAATTTATATTTTCAAAGCGTTTAGTATCGCTGATTAGAATTAATTTAGGGGCATTACTTTAGATGGATAAGATAGTCAAATACTTATCATAAACTAAAAAAAAAATTAAATTTTTCTGGAAAACATCCGAAGATATGGGGAATTTTTTTGATATTTATATAAAACATTTTTAAGATATGAAAATTTTACAGGAGTTTGTTGAGTTATTTTCAATATACTAAAAAAATAAAATTTTAGAATTCAAAGTAGAAAGATTTGCATACTTTTCTTAGCATGGAGCTCAAGGATTTATAATAAAAGGCTTATCGATTATAGATGATAAATAAAAATTATATATAATCTTATGAAATAAAATTCATCAAAAAGAGGACCATTTTTAATAAGGATTTTAAAGATTGGTATATAGGGTTTTTATCTCTAAAGACTTAAACTTGTTTTCAATTAGTTAATTCATTTTAAGCATGACGAAATCATAAATAAAAATGTTTGTGTTCATATTAAAAGTTTTTTTAGACATATTTGATTAAATTTATAAGTATTGCATATGCATGCCAAATGCTTAAACTTTTTATTATAAATCCTAGCTCAGCAGTTTATACACAAACCAAGGAATAATTAACATTTAAAAGCNACCAAATGCTTAAGCTGTTTTATTATAAATCCTAGCTCAGCAGTTTATACACAAACCAAGGAATAATTAACATTTAAAAGCTAAATTAAAGCATTTTTTTCAAGTCTGTAGCAATTGAAAAACTCGCTTCTGTTTTCTCTTTTATAAAATNCTAAATTAAAGCATTTTTTTCAAGTCTGTAGCAATTGAAAAACTCGCTTCTGTTTTCTCTTTTATAAAATCTAAGCTAGTCCCTTCAGCTATCTCAATTAACCTCATTTCACTTGTTTCTGTAAACTCAAAAACCCCTAAATCTGTTATTAGAAGTTTAACTATATTTTTACCAGTAAGAGGTAAAGTGCATTTTTTAACAACTTTACTAGTACCTTTAGCTATATGTTCCATGCAAACAACACATTTTGTTTTACTACTAACCAAATCCATAGCTCCACCCATACCTTTAACCATTTTCCCAGGAACTACCCAATTAGCTAAATCTGCATTTTCTGATACTTGAAGACCTCCAAGTATAGTTAAATCAAGATGATTACCTCTGATTATACCAAAACTAGTACTGCTTGCAAATGATGATGCACCTGGAATCATTGTAATTGTTTCTTTCCCTGCATTTGTAAGATCCGGATCTTGTTGACCTTCTAAAGGATAAGGACCTATGCCAAGAATACCATTTTCTCCATGAATCACTATATTTATATTTTTGTCGATAAAGTTTGGAATTAGTGTTGGCATACCTATCCCTAAATTGACATACATTCCATCTTTAATTTCTTTTGCTGCTCTCTTTGTGATCCTTAGTTTTCGCTTTATTTGTTCAGGAGTTCCAGGAATTTTTAAATTTTGACCTGTATTAAGTGTCAGTACTCCAATAGGTTTTTCATAATGTTCTCCTTTAACAATTCTAGTTATTAAAGCCCCAGGCGTATGGATATGATCAGGATCCAAACTCCCAACAGGAACAAGCTCTTCTACTTCAGCTATAGTAATTTTTGAAGCCCCAGCTATATCTGCATTGGAATTTCTTGCAGTTTTCCTATATATCAGATTGCCAAAAGTGTCACCTTTCCAAGCTTTTATTATCCCTACATCCCCAGTAACTGCTTCTTCAAGTATATATTTTTTCCCATTTTTTACGATGCTTTTTTTAGGTTCTGAGTATTTCTCTATATTTTTCCCTCCTCTTGAATATTTCATTGGGAAACCACCTTCCTCAACTAAACTACCTGCTCCAGTTGGTGTGTAAAAAGCATGTATTCCAAGAGTTCCTGCTCTAAATTTCTCTATAAGAGTTCCTTGAGGAATAAGTTCTAATTCGATTTCTCCATTCAAGTATTGTCTTTCTAACTCTTCATTTGCCCCAACATAAGATGCATGAAAATTACTAACCATTTTAGCCCCTACAAGAAGTCCAGGACCATATGTATTTGTCCCAGATAAGTTTGTATATATGTTTAAATCTTGTATTCCTTTTTTTCTTATAGCTTTTAATAAATTCTCAGGCACTCCACATACACCAAATCCTCCTATAATTAAAGTTGAACTACTTTTTATATCTGCAACTGCGGCTTCTGAACTTGGGAAAACCTTGCTCAGATTTCGCATTACTAATTTTAGCATGCTAAGTTGGTATTATTATTAAGAAATTTTATATAAATATTAAAGAAATGTTGTTTTGATAATAAATCTAAGGATGATTTTTAAGATAATGAATGAGGAAAGTTGGAAATTAGTTTTTTTGTAAGCTGTTTGTATATTAAATTTATAGATTATAATTGAAAGAAAAATATTTAGAATATGCTTTGTATAGAAAATAATGTGAAAAGAGGCTGCAAATTATAACATTTTACAAAAATATATTAAGCTTGATAAAAAAATATATGAGTTTGTTAGAAATGCTGTATTTAAGCTAAAATAATGTAGTTATTATTATGAATATAGAAATAGTTCATTCATATATTGAATATTTTTGTAAATCTGGTATCATCAATTTATCGCTATTTTTCACTAGACTAAGTAGTAAAAGAAAATTTATAATTACTAAAAATAACAATTTCTAAGCTTTTTATATAACAGCATTATAATTTATTTCGAAATTGGATTTATTAGCTGACGTTTGAATAAGAGTATATCTTCCACTTTGTATATTTTAAATTCTATTGTTTATCATTAATAGCAATCGATAGTTCCATTTTAGAATTTCAAGTGTTACCAAACTGATAAATTTTCTATATCTAAATCAACTTCATCATACATCACAAGTTTTTCTCTATCAAAATTTCGTTTTTAAAATTTACGTTTATTGTATTGGATATATATTTAGGTTGTGAATAAACTGTTACAATTATATTAGTAATATTTTTGGGGTCTACATTAAAATCTCCAATAAAAATTATCCATTTATCAGAAAAGCCTAGATGATAATTTTTGGAAACATTAGAAAGTTACTTATCTCTTATTAACAAGTATCATTAACTTCTAAATATATTATTGAAGAATCAGGAAGTTTATAATAAGTATAAAGTTTACTTATTGAGTTAATTAGTTGATCAAAAGCATCCATAATAGTCAAGTTGCTAATCAGATTAATATTTTCGGCAACTATTTCAAACATATTATTGATAGTATCCAAATTCACAATTCCATAACTAATTATCATATCATTAGCATCATCTATAAAAACTGGTGAATAATCTACTAAATAATCCTCAAAGCTTTGAAGTGAATATATTGCTAACATCAAAAGCACATAAAAATCTAGAAAAAATCGAAGGTTTACTTACTCAAATGATCCCTGAACATATTTTCAAGCATTTAGAAGAAAAAAACACAGTCACTGAATATTTTTTTACAATTCACCTTGTAATCTATGCTGATATTGTTAGCTTTATACCTTGGTCAAGTGGTCGTGATGCTGAAGAGATTATAAATATACTTTCAATGCTTTTTACAAAATTTGATGAAAGTAGTGTGAAAAATAAAGTATATAAAGTTCATACTATAGGGGATTATTATGTTGCTATTGGATATAGAAGTGGGATGAGAAATCCTTTTGAAGAATGTGAAAATATGATAAAATTCGCATATTCTATGATTGAAATTATTGAAGAAGTAAGAAAGGAAGATAAGGAATTGAATATGAGGATTGGTTTACATACTGGAGAAGTTATTGGAGGAATTATGGGGACTAGTATTGCTAGGTATGATATTTATGGTCCTGATGTGTTAATTACTAATCAGATGGAAAGTAATGGGATACCTTGGAAGATTGTGATTAGCGAAACGACGAAGTAGTTTTGGAAAAGACTCAACCGAAAGGATATGAGTATTTTTTCCATACGGAAGTTAAGGCTTTGGAGAGAACTTGTAAGGCTTATGGGCTAGTTAGAGTCCAAGGGAATTAATTGTCTAGTTTAAATGTTATAATGATAAAGTGAGGTTTTTGATGGGGAAAGGTATTGATGGGAATATGGTTTAAGGGAATGAGGATTGAGGATTTTTGGTTAGTTTATAGGATTAATGAGAGGAGTTTGTGGATTTTTTTATGTGTGTTGATATGAAAATTTGTATTTAAGATGTAATGGGAAAGGTTTTTTTTTGGAATATAGTAAGTTTTATGATTAAATTGGCTTTTTAGAAAGAAGATGTGATTTTTAGCAGGGGAAAAGTAGGTATTGCTTTTTTGGCAAATAATATATTTTATCAACTTAGACTAATACATTTGAATAAACTTTGAAATATAAGAATCTACCATATTTTAGCTTTCATGGAAGACTTAAGTAATGCACAAAAGATTCAAAGATGTGCTTCAAATTCAAAAACTGCAAAGCTTATATCAGAGATTTGATCATTTTTTGCACAAATTCTAAAATTAATTAAATAAGCCAAATGTTTTTTATATACAAAGTATTCTATATCTAAGTCTAAACCATGAAAAATATACAAATTTAATAACAATTTTGTTTTCAAAGACTACAAAGTTTATATTTTATTTTTTACTGAGCAGAAATCTTATAAGAAATTTATTATATTTAAGACTTGATATAAATAAACATTATTTTTACACAAATCATGAGCTTTTATATTTTTTTGCTTAAGGAAATATTTACTCTAATTCATGTTTCTGTTTATATTTCCCTTTAACAATTTCCTTGCAAGCATTAAAAATATTTTCCTCTGCTATCAGAAAAAAAATCAAATTATCAGTAAACCTAAAATAGTAAAATTTCTAAGCAAAAATTAAAAAGAAACAATAAAGCCGAGTGATTATAAAAAAAAACAGATAATTTCACTATGAATTCACCTGATATTCTCAATCGGACTTGCCGATTTTCAAATAATTCCCAATTCTAATCTAACCACTATTCACACCATTTTCCAAAATCATTCTCATCCATCTAATAAACATTACAAACATATGAAATGGGTGCAATACACTCCAATACAGTATCGCTCGATAACTTCACATTACTGAATCTCCTCGGCGAGGGTAAATTTGGCTCAGTCTACAAATCAATTCACAACCGATCAAAAAAAATTTACGCGATAAAAGAAATCCCAAAACAAAAAATGATAAACAACACAGGGGAATTTCTAGACCAAAGTGAACGAAATATCCTTCCACAAATATACAGTCCATTTATAGCAAACTTATATTACGCATTTCAAACATCCACAAGTCTTTTCCTAGTAATGGACTTTCTAGAATTAGGTGATCTTCGATATTTTATGAAAAAAAATCCAATAATTGAAGAAAAATCATGTAAATTCATAATTTCATGTGCAATCCAAGCTTTTACTAGTTTACACAGCAAAGGGATTATCCATCATGATGTTAAACCTGAGAATTTTGTCTTTGATTCAAAAGGTTTTTTATGTCTGACTGATTTTGGCATATCACAAAAACTATCATCAAGGATGAAAATAAGCAAATCTGGGACGATATGGTATTTAGCTCCTGAGGTTTTGTATGGGCAGCCTTATAATTTGACATCAGATTATTTCTCACTTGGGGTCATAATGTTTGAGATTATGGAAGGTAGAAGACCTTTTAGTGGGAATACTAGGGATGATTTGATGGGAAGTTATATTAATGAAAAACTGGTTGTTAGAAATCCATATAATTACAGTAATGATGCAGTAGATTTTGTCATGAAAATGCTTATTAAGAATTCTTCTAAGAGACTTGGGTGTGAAGGGATAAAAGAATTGATTAATCATCCTTGGCTTAGTGATGTTGATTGGAAGAATTTGTCTGTTAAAAACATCAGTTCGCCATGTTTAAGATTTTTAGAACCAGGGAATGCTATTGTAAAAAAACAACAAAAATCTGTGAGTTTTATGGGCAGCCCAAAAGCTTTTAAGAATTTGAGTGGGTTTTATTACAATAGATTTGAATAGAGTTAGATATATAGATAATCATAGAATAGTTTGTTTATAAAATTCGTATAATTAATATATTCTAATATTTTTTATAACTTAAAATCACGATTTTCTCTTGAAAATTTTACCCTATTCTTATCATAAAAATAACCCAAAAAACCTCATAAAAATTATATAAATTACCTTNCTTTTTATAACTCAAAATCACGATTTTCTCTTGAAAAAAAATTTTTACCCTATTCTTATCATAAAAATAACCCAAAAAACCTCATAAAAATTATATAAATTACCTTAATCCTCACTCTTACTACCTAACTCCCACACTGTAAACACTTATAATTTCCCACACAAGCATTACAAACATTTTAATCCTCACTCTTACTACCTAACTCCCACACTGTAAACACTTATAATTTCCCACACAAGCATTACAAACATTTTCACATCCACAAGGTGATTTCGCAAACCTCGCGACAACTTTTTTGCAACTGGCACATGAAAAATTCGAAGGTTTACTCTTCACAACCATAGTCTTAGACCTAAAAGGTGGTAAATCTAAAGGTGATGATATATCAGAGTCTTCAAAAAAATACGGTACTCCTTTCTGTGTGATTTCTTCAACTTTTTCTTTACTTAAACCGATTTTAAACAAATGCTCAGTGAATTCTTGTTTGCATTTTAAATAATAAGAGTTTCTTATTTTAATCCTTTCAACAAGGATTTTATTACTAACAGTATTACTTCTTACACTTCTAGGCCCAGGTGGTCTGATTTTTAATGGGAAATTGTGTGTAAGGCAATAATTTAAAAGGTGTTTAGAAAGGTCATTAAGTGATTTCATATATTCATTATAAGGGGCGAAAATCACGAATTCCCTTCGTGCTGATGAGGATATTTCTAAAGCAAGTTGTTGAAGGTTATCATAACTACGACTTTCAGTTAGAATCCCTATGAAAATTATAGTTACTGGGTATTCAATCAAACATTCTAAAGCCGTTTTTAATTCAGACGGGTCAATTGTATCTTCTCCACATAAAATAGTTAGCATATAATACCTATGAGCTTCTTTAATTTCGAATTTAATCTGTTTGTATATATTCCTTATAAGTTCTGAATGTCTTGGCACATTAGCTGGGATAACATTAAGACTAGTTGATCTATAATAATCTAATGCCATATTCACATTAAGTACCCCAGGTTGGAAAATATTCCCTGTAATAGCAAAGAAATTCGACACTTTATTCATATTAGTAAACAACCCACCTATACCAAAAACTAAAAACAAAGGGTCTAAAGTGTAATACTGCAAAGCGCTTTGGATTTCAGTCAAAGTTTTCATATATTGATTATTCTCTAGTTTTGAATCATGACCCTGACTACATGAGAAATCTATTGCATATATTGTTGATATTTCATATCCTGAATGTATATATTGAAGAAAAGAAGGTTTTTGGACATAATTGAATTTTGATAAACCTAGTTTACCTGGGTAACTTGTTGACTCACATATATACCCATTTGATGATTTTAAAGTTTGTAAATTGAAACGGTTTGTGAAAATAACTTCTTCAAAGCCTTCTAAACGTACAACTTCAACTGTTATATCTTTAATTTCATCACCTTTACATAAACGATTGACAGAAATTGTAAACTCTTCCCATTCTATTTAGAAAATACTATATGGAGTTTCTCGAGCTTCGGTTTGGAAAATAATAAAGGAAGAGTCGAGATCATCACGAGCTAGACGTAAAATACAATAGCCTTGAAGGGAATCTGGGATAAATTCCCATTGCATTGTGATTGTGTCGTAGAGCATGTTTAGTTCTTTGGCTATAAGACCGAAATATCCAACTTTTTTACCATTGTGATAAAGTTCTTTACTGACTAGAGAGGTTTTTACTGATATTTCATGTAGGGAGAATATACAACTACCGATATGTTCTTTGGTTTTAGACTTGACTTGATAATCATAGACTTCGAATTTAAGTTTAGATGCAAGGCCGAGGCTGTATACAAATTTTACTTTTGTACTAAACACAGGATTAAGTGTTTTAAACAGCGTCTCTGTATCAGCTCGCTTAACAAACTCCCCGTTTTCTTCGACAAGAACATGCACGACAGGGTTTAAAAGCTGAAACCTGTTTTCTGTTATAAGACCTGAACATTTTATTGAGATTTCTACAAGGGTCAGCATTTCATGTTCTGATTTTTTATCAAAAAACAATATTGGTTCAGGGTTTTCAGGGGGAATAGGGGTTATAAGCCTTGAACTGGGTGTTGGCAGCTCGGCTTCATTTTGTATTTTTTTGCCACACATTGCACTGCCCATTATGTTTTTACTATTATTAACTATTTTTAAATGGTTTTTTGATTATAAAATATAAATTTTGATTATTTTAGAGATAAAAAAAGACTATTTTGGTTTAGAGGATTAAAGTGGAAGGTTTTAGTTAGAAATAGTGAGTTTTTTGAGGTGGAAGAAGTTTGAAATGCGTTTTTTGGAATTTTTCATTTTTAAGGGAGTGCTTTTGCCCGTTTTTTAGGGTTTATTAGATTTTTTTTTTGGGTATTTGTTGGAGTAGATTAGGGATGATGTGTTATTTTAGTATTTATGGTTTAGAGAAGTAGTATTTGTGTTGAGCTAAGATTATTTTATAAGTAATTAGTTTTTTTTTATCAATACGTTTTATGAGAATATTTAACTTGTAAATAAGGTTTATAGAATTAGTTGCTTAATTTTTATATCAAATTGCTTGGATTGTTTTATAATTTACGAAGCTTAGTGAAGACTAAAGATTTTTTATAGGCAAAATGACATTTTATTTAAAAGAGAGTAAGATTAAAAATTGCATATTTTCGGCATAATCTGTCAAACATTGTAACACAGTAAATTAAGAATTTGTAATTTTTATATTTGTCATTGATTATATAAAATTATAATCAACCTTCATTAAAACTCAAACTAGAATCCCACATTTGTGTTAAATTTTTTCAAAAATAATCTAAACCATATATAAAATCCTTAACCACAACAAAATCTGCCAATCTAAAACCCCCTCAAAACCCCTCCTCCTCAAAGGCAAAAAATCCTACAAATAAAATCTATCTCTATTAAAAATCTATATTCCCTAAACTTTTCTTAAACCTCCCACTAACCTTCATCAAAACCTTCAAAAAAGGTTCAGGCAAATTATCCCTTCTACTATTAATCAGTTCATTGCATTGTAAATAATAAGCAATCATATCATCAATATTATTATTCCCATATTTCAGTTCTAACTGAGTGCAAATCATACAAACCGATTCACTCTGGGTAAAATACTCATCAAAAAACTCAGGTTGCAAGCCAAGAAAAGCTTCATTTATCATAAGTTCATTCAAAATATTCGAGAATTTCTCTGAAAAGTACTTAGCCGCATAATACTTCAAAAATTCCATATCAGCATTTTGATTAAGTAACGATATAAGCCCATCACTAAGACTAAAAAGCTTCATAACATAATCTTGAGTCTCTTGTGAATTCCTAACTTTAGGAGGACGATTAACTAATTCAGGCTCTAAAGACTCATCCAATCTAGCAGAAATCCTTGAAAACACATCTTGATGAGGACTTTCCTGAAAAGGGATTTCCTGGGTTTTTAAATCAGAAATAAACTCATGGTTCAAAAGATCTTTAAAATTAACCCTTACTTTATAGTCTAAAATCATACAATTTTCAATAAAACTCTTAGCTTGATCTGATACATTTATTCCATGAGGATATAATACCCGGTTTCCTTCAAGTATTGGTAGTTTACCAAATAAAGAAGCAAAAACGATAACCCCTAAACTCCATACATCTGTATTCCAAGAGTAATTTTGACAGTTTTTAATTTCAGGAGATGCGTATTCTAAAGTTCCTACAAAAGATAGTGTTGATAATCCTTGTTTTGCTAATCCAAAATCAGTCAGTCTTATATCTGAGTTTAATGATTGTTCTTTTAACATAATATTTTCTGGTTTAAGGTCTCTGTGGATTATATTAAGACTATTAAGTTTGGTCATTACTTGAGTTAGCTGATAAGCCCATCTCCTTACTGAAGATTCAGGAAAACGCTTGCTTGGCTGGCTTTCTAGAAATTGTAGCATGTCTGTTGGACAGAGTTCATATACAAAGTAATAATGATTGTTGTCTTGAAAACTAGATAAACATTTTATTAGATACTCATGTTGGACAAGATTTCTTATAGCTACTTCTCGTTCATAGGATTTAGAGTTTTCTATACCTCCTGAAATTGGCATTTTCTTTATTGCAACTTCTGTCCCGTCAGGAGATAAAGCTTTCCAGACTGAGGCTTGGCCTCCTTTGCCTACTTTGCTTATTAAGGTGTAATCACCAATTCTCTTCTGACCTGATGACATTTATATATTATATACAGATAAAATTTAGATTATATCGACTTTTATATGAAATATGAGGAAAAATGATTTGTTGATTTTTACTTTTTTGAGGGATTTACTGATGATTGCTAGGATTTTTCGAGTTTTGGTGTTGGTTGAGATTTTTATGTATAAAAAAAGTTTTTTGATTTCATTTTGTATTGGAGGATAAGGGTTTTTTAGTTTTGGCTTTTTTTTTTGTAGTATTTTTTATATGTTTACTAATGTTTCAGGTCTTTAAATATCAAAAAATATACTTTGGAGTTAGTGTTTTGTATAACAACTGAGTTTTAGTAAGTGGTTTAGTAAAGGATTATATGTCTACATACTTGCTAGTAATAATTATCTTTATCAGCTCCTTTTGCAGTCAATGCGAAATGGATGAGTTTCTGCTTTTTTGCTGATTTAATATATGGAAGTTTTATCAAAGAGACTAGTTTAAGTGGGATAAGTTGCTGTGGTTGAGTTTAGAATATAAAATAATACATGCAGTATTTTAGTTTAAATTCAAGTTTTCATATAAAGCAGATTTTTAGCTAGTTCTAAATGGCAAAGAGTCTACAATTTGTCTATGAATCAACATTAAATAATATTATTGGCTATATATATATCAAAAATAAACAGGAAATACTAATATAGCATTCTCCCAATATAAACACCGATATATACACCATAAAATAAATAGCCAAATCACTATTATTCACATTATCATTCCAATAAACAATCCCTAGTCATTAAAAAACTGTAAATCCCAAATCCTTTCTCATATCTCACAACTTCAATACTCTTATTTCATTTAATTTTCCTATACAAAACCTTAATCTTAAAAATGCACATCCTATTTTTTTTATCTTAAGCCTAACATAAATTTTCAATCTAAAAAATATCATAAAGGCAAGTTCCATATAAAAAATATAAAACATCCAAATAGGAAGAAACCTAAGAAATCCTTTATAAAATTTCTCAGATCTTAAATACTAGTTTCGACATAAAAATCTTTCATTATTACAATCTTTCTGTAAAAACAAAGTCAACCCTGAAGCTTTAACCGTTATAGTCAAGGAACTAAAACGTGAAGTTGCCGTACTCAATCTCTCAGAATCTAAGTCTTGTTTTTTTTTAGCATAAAAATGATGTTAACTAATAAACATAGGTCTCAATCACAGAGGGATATAAAACTTCCTAAGCTCCCTAAAATCCCTACATCTATGAGAATCGGTCCTACAACCCGCTTATCACCACCCCGTAACCTAGTCCAGAACTTTGAATTGTCATCGAAAAACCTCATAACTTTGACTGAAAAACATGATGAACTCAATTCTAACCCTTCAATAGGCTTTATGGATGTTCTTGTCCAGAAATACTCAAGCCACTCACAAAACGAATACACAGACTTTCCAAACAAAGTCCAGAAAACCAAGCCAGTAACATTTTCTTGGAGTATTAAAAGGACATATGGAAATGCTCCAAAAAGTCGAGTTGGTGCTACTTTAACAGCTTTAGGTAATGATATTTACCTTTTTGGAGGACAGTCTGGAGATAGGCTTAATGAGCTTAAATGTTTGAAATATGATTCTTTACATTGGGATACAGTGGTTTTTACTAAGGATATGGAAGCACCTGAACCAAGAGATGGGCATGTGACTTTACCATATAAAAATTACTTAGTGGTTTATGGAGGAGCAGGTGGGTTTAATGATGTTTTACATACAAGAACATGTTCACCATTATTACATTTACTTGATACACAAAGTTTGCATTGGAAAATTTTCAAACCAATTGGAAGACTCCCGGACCCTAGAAGAAACCATGGGGCTGCGATAATTGGTTGTACGATTATGATATATGGAGGAATAGGTAATGATAATAACACCCTATCTGATTTAAATGGGGTAAATTTAGACTCAATGCAATGGTTTACACCCAAATTTTCAAAAGATACAGTACGCCCAGGACCACGACATTCCTTTGGCATGTGCAGCGTTTTCCATCCAGCTATGCTAAAAATTAACAACAATGAAATCTTCAACCTTCCAGCAATCTACGACGAGGACTACACAAGAAAAAACTGTGGCCTCTATATTTTTGGAGGGATGAATGGAGAAAGAAAAGTTTTAAACGACCTTTATATAATCCAACCTGTAAAAAAGTATTCAAAAAGTGATAAAAACTTATTAAGAATAAATAAAATTGAAGGTACAGGAAGGATACCAATAGCAAGATATGGACATTCTATGGGTATGTGTGGTAAATATATAGTTATTGTTGGAGGAAGAAATGATGATTTATATTCAGGACATGGACAAAGTAATGTTGATGAAATTGCTTCTTTTAATATAACAAATTCTCATTGGGAAATTGTTGATATTGTTGGAGTCCTACCTATAAGTTGTTGGGGTGTTGCTTGTGTTTCACTTGGGACTAAACTTTTGTGCTTTGGGGGGATGAATTTGAGTAGTTTTGCGACAAATGAAGTCTGGGCTTTAGAGACAAATCAAGAACTTGCTGAAGGGTTTGAACTGAAAAAAAAAGATGGCCCAATAAGGATTGTCATTAAAAGGACTACAAAATTCGCCCCTTTTTCTTAATAAAATCAAAAATGATAGAGGATTTATTGTAGTTTTGGATATTTTTTAAGTTTTTGTAATTTATGTACTCTTAGATGATTATTATGATGCTTTAGTTAGGGTTTTGTCCTTCAAGTATTTCTTGAATTTTGCTTTGTATGTGGAATTTTTTTTTTATGAGATATGATAGAAATTAGAGAGGGAAATTTAAGTTTATTTTATTGTGTTAGGATTTAAATAAATGGGGATGTATTGGTTTAGTTGATAAGAGGTTGAAACCACAAAATATATTTGAAAACTACATCAAATTATGTATAGAAAGGAAAGCTGTTTATATTATAATTACAAGGATATTTTACTAAAATAAATAATTTTGATGGGTTTAAATTAAAATCTATATGATAGTCTAAATCAAGATCTTTTAAAAGCATCTAAAAACCAATATTATAAGCCAAAATCCATTTTTACCAATAAAAAATCTAATTTAATCACTTGTATATGCTACTTTCCTACCCATAACATTTCTACAAAACCTAAATCATATCATAATAAGCTAAGCATTTATAATCCAACAATTATAATGTCTTCGACCTAGCCGGCATCTGCATCTTCACATACTTCCTAATCCCATGCGGAGACACAAAATAGCTCATCTTCCCATTTAGCATTTTAACAAACTCCGTACTTTTCACACTCCCATTCTTATTCAAAATCTCCATTTCAGCCATCCCAATCGCCACTCCTTTTCCTTTATTCAACTTTTCAAAATATTTTGTCAAATCTTGTATACTAACACCATTAACCCCATCTTTAACTACAACCTGAGGATTTAATTCAATAGCAATTTTTACCATAACCGATAAAAGATCATGGATTTGACTTAAATCTAACTCACCTAAACCTTTTTCATCATAAACTTCAAACAAAAGCTTCGCTTTTTCCCCTGGTTTACCTTTACTTAATAATATTCCTAATACAAGTAATTCATTTAGGGCAAAAGCATTTTCTCCAGATCGATATTTGTCATAGTAATTATTTATATGTTGGCTTGCTTCAATTTTACTTGGGGCTAATTTGAGAGTATCACATATATCTTTCCATTGATTTTCTGAGATTTTCCCATTGTAAGAGTATTTTCTATGGATTTTGTCCAGATGGGAAGGAGAGAGGTCGGAGTATCCTAAGAGGCTTTCAAAATCCATGACTGCAGTTTCTTCAGGGGTGATATCATTGCGTGAAGTGAAGCATCCCATTTTTATTGTTAAAACATTTTTTGTTGTTGTTGTATGGTATAAGGCTTTTTAGATTAAATTAGATTGTGTTGTATGGAAATATTGTTTAGTGATATTTTTTTTCGAGGATTGGATTAGGTGTGTTGTATTTTTATTGAGAAAAAAAAATATAAGAATTTGTGATAGGATTAATTTATGATAATGGATTTAGATTCATAGATTTTATATATGGTCTAATTTTATAAGCTATGAATATAAGGAGTTTATATTAAAAGTCAACTTTCTAATCAACTCTTCAATTTAATTTTAACTTTTCATTTGTTATTGAATTAATATAATTATCAATAGATTTTCTTCTTATATTAACTCGGTTTGAATATATAATTTCTCAAACTTGATTAGATTTTAGAAAAAGTAGTGTGGTTATGTTTATAATCTGATGAGATTTATAATATTTTAAAATGCGTGGCATTTATACTTATCTAATAAAAAAGCCACAGCATAGCTCTCCCTAACTAAAAAAGTTTGCATAACTTTTCTTCCTTACTTTACACTTAAACTTATGATTTCAATCCTCTTCATATATCTTAAGTATATCTCTTTAACACCCTATAATTTATCATTTTTCATTTTCATAACCCTAAACCCATCTTTATAAGCCTACACACCTCTTTTTCTTTTATCCTAATATCCCTTCAATATCAAATTTCTCTCCTTTTCACCCTCAACCCCTTCTATAAACCTACAATCCCAATACAAAAACAACCACTCCCATCAAACTATTATCAAAAAGACTCAAATCTAAAATTTTATTATTCCTACCATATAACTAAGCTATAACCAAAGCATACAAAGCCCCTTTGATATCTCCACCATGCGCAATTAGAGCTTTTTCTGCTTCATTTCTTTCAATTTCCAATTCGTTAATCAAAAGTTTTATATCTTCTTCTCTAATTTTAATCTTTGGCATCTCATTTCTATATGTTTCTTACGTATTCTGGTTAGCATTTGACAGCTGTTGAAGTGCTTTTTGAGCTGATGCTACATCAAGTTCCTTATCCTGACTTGAGCTATTTATGCTTTCTAAAGCGCTTGCTGTTTTCTGGCTTTCCATTATTATTATCCTTATATACTAATTTCCCTATTGTCTGACGATTTTTATAATATCATTGTAGTTCTTGTAAGACAATCTGCATCCACAGGGACATAAGACTTCATCATAACTTTTACCATTAAACTCATTTAAAAGACACTTTTCACAATGAAAATTCCCACATATTGTTTTATATGTAGCCCCATTATGTTCACATTTTTCTATATTTATTTTGCTCTGTTTGATTAACTTTGCGAATTTCCGTGCCTTAGTTTTTTTAACAAGATTGTTTTGTGCTATAATACTATAAAGCTCTGTGAATAAATTCTGTTTTTCTAATAAACTATAGTATTGATCTTCAACTTTTATGATCTTTATTTTTTTTTCTTTGGTTTTGCCATGAATATAATTAATATTATTTTCAGTTATTTCTACAGCCACATTGAAAAAATCACTAAAAGTACTGAAAAAGTTGTTTTGTGAGTATTCTGAAGTCAAATATTGGCCTAAAATTGCTGATGTATATACAATTATATTTAATAAGTCTTGGTCTTGTAATGATTGATAGAAATTTGATGATGTTAATGTTTTAAGGTATTCTACAAAAGAGAGACAGTATGATTCATAGTATGGATTAGAGAATAATACTGAATAGACAGCTTTGTATAGTAAAAAACGAGAATTTTGTGTTGTAAGATCAAAAGCTAATAATCTAAGAAGAGATATAAGTAGTGATCCACTTATAGAATATTCTTTAGGGAGTATTTTATAAGGAGTATAGCTTGTTTCTTTTGAGATTATCTGAAGACCGCATGAGAATTCCATTATGAGAAAATGATTATTGAAATTTTATAAAACATTTAAAAAGTGTAGGATTTATTATAGTAGAAAATGGTTTGAAATAATAAATTTTGTATTAGTTTATGAAGATAATTATAAATAACACAAATTTTGTAATGATATAAGGATGTGTATAAAAATATTTTATTTACAATATTTCTTTTGAATTTTAGAGTATGTTTTTTAGTTAAGAGAATATTGTAAAAATTTTTTTTATAAATATGTCATTCAAAACTTTTGTTTTTGGATTTCTTGTTTTCTGCCTATTCATAATGTTTTATCTATTCCTTACTGACTCAGTAAAACATTTATTAGATTTACAGGCAATGAGATCTTCTGCATATATCAAAATTATTTCCCCCCTTTTCCTAATATTTTTGTCAATATACTTACTTTTTGACTATATTTACTACAAAAATCCTCATTGTCAAGAAAAATATTATGCAAAAAGAATCTCGGTATCTGAATATAAAAATCAATCATCTTATTACACAAATACTAAACTTAATGAATTATATCAATCAAAAGAGTATCAAAACTACATAAGAAATCGGCATAATAATGATAATAACACTAAAACATTATATGAAGATTCTGAAGATGACTTGTAATTAGCTTATTTTAACATAAAAGGTAATTTTTATTTTTAAAATATATAATAAAGTCTCAATAACCAAAAATTATTGAATTGTTATTAGAAACATTACTACTCTTTGATGAAGATTCTCTAACATGATGGCTATGGTTTACTGTTACACGTTCTTTGCTTTGATTGTTTTTGATTATGCTGAAATTAAAGCTAATAGATCTTGTTGTAAATGATTTATGACCTGATTTTGGTGTATCGTTTGGTATTGTGAGCTCAGATCGATGGGTTTGATTTCCTTCAATTATTATTTGGTATTCGTCTAGGAGGTTTTGCAATTGTCTTTCCTTTTTATCGATTTCTATTTTTTGCATTTCTAAGGTGAAGTCTAGGTTTTCTAGGAGGTCTTGATTTTTGCTACGTTCTTCTTTGATTTTGACTAGTGAGTTTTCCAAACAGTCTCTTTGTTTTATCAGCTCATAGTAGAATGATGCACACCTTTCGCTTTCTGCAACTATTTTATCACGCTCGCTAGACGCTAATGCTGTATGTGCTTTGAGATCAGAAATATATGTTTTTAATTTATAAATCTCAACAGAGGACTTTTTTGACATATCATCATAAATACTTAGCTGATTTTTCGCTAGATTTATTGAATCCTCAAGTTCTTCTCTATATATCTAGTACATTGTCATAGAGTTTGTATCACTATCAAAAATTTCTTCAAAGACACTATCGTAAATATAATTTTTCAACTCGAAATTATCCATTGTAATTTTGTATATTTGTATATAATATGTTAGATTTTACTTTTAAAACAGTTTTATGGAAATCGATAATTTTCACTTTCTGTTGTAGGATGGTTTGATAGTTTGATATTTAAAGGGTTATTTTTAAGTTGTGCTACAAAGGTGTTTTTTTTATAATGAAGTTAAGGTTTTGGGAATTTTAGATGGTTATGAAATAGAAGTCATTATTAAAAATTTAATAATAACCCCAGAATTAAAAACCTTAAAAATATCTTTAATAGCAATTCCCTAATAAAACCTAAAAAATGTTTTCTCAACATCCCAAGCAAAATTTTTTTTCTCAATCACCCAACATAATTTCCCAACAATAAAAATCCTAATCTCAGCCTACTAAACAAAAAAGCCATGCTAAAACTTTCATATAAAACCTATCTTAAAATCATACTAACTACTTATACTGATGATGTGCTTGCTAGGTTTTCTTCAATAAGCCTTTCAACCATATCAATATCCTCAAGCTGATTGATATCAATATTATAATAATCACCAATCGACAATAAATCATTTAATTCCTGTTCATTAGTAATTAAATTGAAACACATACCATTTCTCCCAAACCTTGAACATCTACCACTCCTATGTAAATAAAGCACATAATCCATTTCTCTAGTAGTAATAGTCCTTGGTAGATCGAAATTTATAACACATGTAACTTTTGTATTATCAATACCTCTTGCTAATAAATTAGTTGTCACTAATACCCCATATTTCCCATCACGGAAATCTTGCATTGTAAGATTTCTTTCATCAACACTCATATCTCTACCCATAAGTAAAGCAGTTTTATGACCAAGTTGTTGAACTCTTTTACAAACATTCATAGCAAAGTCACATGTATTAACAAAAGCTATAGTAACTCCACGATTGATCCTTCTAAGTAATTGCTCAAAAGTTGCGATTTTTTCTTTTTGTTCACATCGGATGTAATAATGTTTAATCAAATCAAGCATGAGTTCTTCTTTTTTTATAGTGATTTCATTGGTTTCTTTAAGAAGTTTGATGATGTCCCCTTTGATTTGGTCATTGAAAGTTGCTGAGAAAAGAAGGAATTGAACTTTTTCTAAAAGTTCCCCTGATCTAATTGCATGAGCTATGCCATTATAAAAATCAGGTGAGGTTTTAGAGTCAAAAAGATGATCAGCTTCATCGACAACAAAAACTTTTAAATTGGTTAGATCTAAAGTTTTAGATCTAAGAGACTTAAGAAAGCTTCCTGCTACCGTAACAACAATTTGCCCAAGATCTGAAGGTTTAGAATCTTTAGATAATAAGGTTAATGTAGCACCAATTTTACTAGTGATTCTATGAAATTCTTGATATAATTGATTAGTAAGTTCTATAGTATGACCAATACATACAATTTGCATTTTAGGATTAGCTAAATCAAGTCTGCTTAATGAACCAATAATAAAAGTTGCTGTTTTACCTGAACCATTTGGTGCTTGTGCTATAAAATTCTCAAACCCTTCTTGTAATATGACGTCAATACCAAAACTTTGGATTTTAGAAGGGTAGGTATAACCGATTTCTTCAATTGCTTGGAGGATGTTTTGTGGGATTCTAAGCTCGTCCCAGTTCTTGTCGGCTCGGAAATGAGACTGTGTTGATAGTTTTTCTGGGTCAATCTGTTGTTCTTCTTCTCTGAAAAGTACTTCTTGGTTATGCACATTTTCAAACAAACGATGTCTTTTGATTTTTGTCCTTTCGGCTATATGTTTCCCTCCACGACCTGAACCATCTTGACCTCGATTTCCTCTAGGAAAACGTCCTCTAGGTCTATCACCTCTTTCACCTCTTCCTCTAAATGGTCTATCATGATCTCCGCGGGTATGTGATCCTCTATAATTCCCTCTTTCTGATTGGAAACCTTCACCTCTACGAGATGGACCTCCACGCTCTCTATTTGAACGTCCACCTCTAGGTCTACGATCTGAACGACGAGTTGTTGAATCGTAGTTTGTCGATGTCCAGTCAGATTCTCCTTGGACTTTATGATCATCAGCTTGATCATCACCCCAAGGATCACTTTCTTCTTTGGAAACTGCGGCATTTGTCTTTTTTTCTTCTCCTGGAACATGCACGTTTGGATCTTTTTTATCATCAACATCACCCCAAGGATCTGACATTTATATTAGCCATAGGTACTTAGAGTGAGGTATATGGAAATTATGGAAAGATGGTAATTTTGTTGGGTCTGAAGATTGTGTTTTTTATAAAGGCTTTTGGTGGATAAGATTGAGTAATGCTAGGGTTTGAGATTTATGAGATAATAATTGCGGGAAAAAATTTTGAGTTGGAAAAGAAGGAGGGAAAGGTGTATAGGATTATTATATGATTAAGGAATTAGAAGGAGGTATAGGTAATAAATTAGGGTTTTGTAATCGAAAAGATTGTGAATTTTTTTTTTAAGGGAAAAGTTGGGTTTTAGATTTTGTTATTGGCAATTGATGTGTTGATAATGTTTAATTTTATGATGATTTTATGATGATGTTTATTATTTTTTTTAATTTGTATGTTGGCTAACTTTTTGTATAAGGGATGAATTGCAATTATTATGTGTATCTTAGATAAGTTTGATAGATAAAAATATNAGGGAGGTATATGTAATAAATTAGGGTTTTGTAATCGAAAAGATTGTGAATTTTTTTTTAAGGGAAAAGTTGGGTTTTAGATTTTGTTATTGGCAATTGATGTGTTGATAATGTTTAATTTTATGATGATTTTATGATGATTTTATGATGATTTTATGATTATGTTTATTATTTTTTTTAATTTGTATGTTGGCTAACTTTTTGTATAAGGGATAAATTGCAATTATTATGTGTATCTTAGATAAGTTTGATAGATAAAAATATCCAGCCACAAACGAAAAATTATCCAAAAGTTTTAATATACAAAAATTCGGATAATCTTTTATAATCTATAAACTAAACTTTCCCATATCTATAAATAATATATTCTTAAATATTCAATATAATCTTATCCATATAATATCTAAAAATTATTCCTTATTATCTAATCGATTAAGTTAGCATTATAATATTTCTTCTTCAATCCTAACAGTTGGTTTCTGAACTCTTATAATCTGAAAAGGTTTTTGTAAGCTAACAGAAGGTAGCATAACAGATTGTATCCTCCTATGTTTAATAACCTTTTGTTGACTTTCTAATGCATTAACAAACCTAAGTGAAGTTGATTTCGAATTATCTTCAAGATCTTGTGAAGATTTTTTCGCTATAAAAAAATAACTCCCTTTTCCAAACCTTTTCATCTTAAGCCTAGGGCTTTTATCTCTTTTTCTTTGTGGCCGCATTAAGCTTAAGATTCCTTTAAGATAAGCTTTCAAAGCATTTATTATTTTTTTACATGATATCATAGATTGAGTAGATAAAAATACAGTCTCAGGAGGTTTGAAAGGGCATATTTCTAATGGTAAACGTTTTTTTAAAGGGATTATCGGGCATAAATAAATACTATCAATTTTTTTATCTTCAACAATACTATCATTAGATTGATCAGGGAAAATTTTTTGATACCAACTCAAATCTAGATTTTCAAGTACTTTGCATTCAACAAAAGCTCCATTTTGATATTTAATAAAACTTGTTGTTTTGTATTGTTTGCTAAAGTTTTTTATAAGATTGTTCCATGATTTAATAACTGGTTCCCATGTGTTGATTTGTGGAGTAGGGGTTTTTATGAGGTTTTTGATAAAGTCTGTGAAATCTGTGTCAAAAATCCAAGGGTTTATATAAGCGGGTTGTTCTAAAGTATATAAAATATATGCACTTTCATTTGTTGATTTTATACGATCAAGCCATTTGTTATAGTTAGTTTCTAAGGTATTTTGGAGCATTGGAGTTCTTAGGTAGAGAGATATAATTTTTTTGCTTTCAGGGGAAAATGTGAAATCTTCTTGAAGGAAAAGTTGAATAATAGGGATTTTATTACAAATGTCAAGAAGAGATAAAAGACGAATTCTCCATTCAATGTTGTTACTTGAAGATATTTTTTCTTGGATGTGAATAAACCAAAAGTATTTCAAAATGTCTTGCACAGTCTTATTCACCATATTCTCATAACCAACAAAATTCGACCTTTCAAAATCAAGCCATTTTTCCGTGCCACCTTTCAATACTTCAATCTCCCCAACAGCACCATTAAAAATCTTAACATATTCCATTAACTCATCACAAGCAAATTCTTCATAAACCTCAGAATATTCCATATTCCTAACAGATTTCCCAAACCTCTCTCCTTCAACATAAATCTTCAACTTATCCCTCAATATCTCTAAAGCATATTTCTGAAACAAAACCTTTAAATCTTCACTACACAACTCTAAAAGTTTCAAACAATTATCCATTAAAAACAATCTTTTTAATACTTTAACAGCTTTTATCGAATGATTTTTATCTAAAGCTGGAATAAGTTTGCATATAGCATAAAAAGCAACATCTACTGGTAAAAGCTGTTCAACTTTCAAATAACACCCTAACACCCAATACAAAAAACCTGAGTCTTTTTGATACTTTTTATCTTTTAAAACTTGGACTTGTGATACTTTTTTCATACCTTCAAGTAGTTCATAAATATCTTCGTTATTATTATAAAATGAAGAATTTGCTTCAATTGGTGATATAAAATAACATTCAGTTGGATCGAAGAAATATGCTAAAATCATCAAAGTGTCATTGGTTATATAAGGATCAATAAATTTTATATTCCCTTTAATCAATTGATAGCATATTTCTTGATAAACATCAGAAAAACTACTTGAATAGCCAAGAATATAATTTATAGGCCCATCGATTTTTTCTTTAACTCTGTTGTCTAAGTAAAAGAAACTATTTAACGAAGATGTGATTTTTGGGTTAAGCTGAGCTGATAAATCGATATTTAGCTTGATAAAAGCCCTTAAAAACTCTTCATCTTCTTTCAAAATCTCAGGTGTATATTTCTGAAAACCCCCTCTTACAGCAGCATAAGCTATAAGAAAATAGCTCACATTAATATGATTAGCTTGATAATTTCTATACTGTATTAAAGAATGAACAACAAGCATATTTCTCATCCTCTGTAATCTTATCCCAGACCATTTCTCAAACAGTTTGAGGATATTCCATGAATATAAAGCTTGTTGATCTGCTAGCATGTATTTAAAAACTAAAAATCCAATATTTATAACCCATTCCTTGAACTCAGAACTTCTTATAACTGACCATTTTTCATTACAAATCAAATTGTAAAACTGTTCATAAACATCAATTGCATGCATTTTTTTCTTAAGAATCAAATTATTAGATAGCCGAGCTTCAGTTTCAAATCTTGAACCAGGTAAAACAGTATAGCTTATCTCATCATGTAACTGTGGAGGAAGTGCATTATCTATCCAATTCGTAATCTGGCACATTAAATCCTTACTTGGTAAAGCATGTGAGTTACTTATACAACTTCTTAACAATAAAAAAGCTTGTTCAATATTTTTTCTTTTAGGTCCTGAGTCTATTTCACTAGGTATTGGATNACACATTAAATCCTTACTTGGTAAAGCATGTGAGTTACTTATACAACTTCTTAATAATAAAAAAGCTTGTTCAATATTTTTTCTTTTAGGTCCTGAGTCTATTTCACTAGGTATTGGATTTGTTTCATGTGAAATATTAATCGATATATCAGGTTGTTCAATATATAAAGGTATATACAAAGGAATAAGTTCTTTTAAAGTTGGAGCATTATTCATTTCCATTTCAAAAACAGTAAACCCATCACTAATCGCTATAAAACTTGTATTCCAGTCTATACTCAAAAAACTCCCATGTTTTTTGACAATTTCAGGATCTGTCGTGAAAAATATATGAGAAAAAACTCTAGCCTCACTGTTTCCTTGAGCCATATCCATAACAAAACTTAAAGGTTCCCCAATTCTGTTGAATAATGAAATAAAACCACTTTTAAAAGCAATTAAAACTAAAGTGTCATCAGGAGACCAAGCGATATCATCAATCCAAAATGAAGTCTGCCCATCATTTGAAGTTGTAGGATTATCATCAACTGTCGCATAATTACAAAGTTTTTTTGTCACACAAGCACCTGTTGTAGGGTTAAGGAATATAAGTTGACAGAAAAATGGATGACATGAATTAACACCAATAGCGGCAATACTATTTGTATGATCCAATTTACAAACAAGTCCCATATCTTTATGCCCTTTTTTACTCCAAAATTCTAATGGGCCTTTGTATATATATTCTTCAGCTCGTGAAACCCATGAAGTTGTATTTTTTGATTGTTCGCGGTTTGTTAGATTTACTAGTAAAAATCGAGATTCAAGAATACAAGAGTCTTCGTTTATAGATCTTAACCATACACGTAATACCCCTATTATTGACCCTCGGATATAGTCTGAACTGAATCTTATAGAAAACGCATGGGATGTGTAGCGGGATTTTATAACTGTTGGCCTTGAAGAATTTGAATTTTGTTTAGATTCTGATATATTGCTTCTCCATGTACTAACCTCACTACGGGAACGTAGGATATTATATGAGTTTAGATGTAACCATGTACCTTTGATATAAGGGGATAAGGTTTTTGGGTTTTTTAATGCGTTTTCTCCTTTCCATAGCCAGATTTGATCATTTGGAGCTATGAAAATTATCCCTTTGTCAAAAATACTCAGGCTACAACGATCTGGCTTCATGATGTCAATTGAAAGTTTTATTTGTGGAGGAAGGAGGAAGCTTTGGATTACCCTTTTGTCTTTACTAAATATAAGAATTTGACCTGTTGAGGTTAACCCGCCAATAAGACTTGAACAGTCTGAGATTCCGGATATGAGGATTTTGGACTTTTTCTGAGAAATTATCAACTTTTTTAACTTGCCTGTTGATGATAGCTCTGATAAACGGTTGCGCCTTGTTGTAAGGTAAATATGTTCAGATGGGTTTATGAGCTTTAGGCTTCGAAATGGTTTGGAACCCTGCACTGATATTGCGAACTGTTTGGAAAGAGTTAACATTTTACCGGATGAGTAATTATATTATATAAAACTTTACTTTAATATATTTACCTAAAATTCTTGTATTAAGTTTGAATAGCCAATATTTTTTTATTTGCATTTAGCATATATTATTATAGAACTAAATGCTTAGTTTGCTATAAACACAATAAGAATTTCAAAATATACCTAAAGTAAGCTGATTTTTTAAGAAGAATAAGTTTAAACAAGATTTGAATATATCATCTTGAAACTAAAGAAAAGGAACAGCAAAGATCTCTTTAAAATGTAAAAAGCTACGTAATTAACGACAGAGAATGGTTTAACGTACAGAACCAGGCTAAAGAAAGATATCGTTAGACTAACAAGCCTCGATTAAAACGGTTTAAATCATGCCACCATAACACTAACTAACCATCTGAATATTCCCTTTTGAAAATGTAATCTGGAAACTATTCATAATCTAAGTTTTAAATGTAAATCCATAAATGGGTGAATGAAATCTAAANTAAGTTTTAAATGTAAATCCATAAATGGGTGAATGAAATCTAAATTAATATCTAATCTTTGTTGGGGGGGCTAAATTTGACCTTCTACAGTTTAAAACATTGTTATCATACGGTATATATTGCCCACTTGGATACAAAAATCTCGTTATACTAATACCTTTTTTAATATTTTTGCCATCGAAAGTTTTTTGCACTATATGATGTCTTATCAGATTTTCCTCATATTCATCCAAATATTCCACAGCATGTAAATACCAATTATGAGTGAAAATACCCTGTATATCTTCAATATCACATTCAAAACATGCATAAGGGAAGAAATGATTCACCCTAACTTGTAAAAAAAACATATCAGTAAGCTCACAATATCTTATCCTATATTGATTTCTCCAAGCATTATACTTATCACAAAATTCCTTTTGATCTGTATTTAAAGCTGAAATAGCTTGACTTTCTCCACCAAAATCTTTCCAAAGATATGTTTTATGAAAAGGAGGGTTATAAATTTCTGATGATATTTTGTGTTTATATTGTTTTATAATAAGCCTATGCAATTCTGTTTCTTTTTGGCATATAATTTTTCCTATTGGGACCCCACCAATCCATGGATTTTCTTCTGGAGGATTAAGGTGTCTATATAATTGTGATCGATCTGGGGGTTTAGGTGGATACATATCAGGTATTATATTGATATCTTGAGTATAGAGAATAGGAACATATGGACTATATGGAAGTTTATGTTGGGATATAAAATCTAAGACTGTTATTGCGTACCTTGAAGGATCACCGAATGGCTTACTAAGTTGCATATTATGGTAAATTATGGATTAGGTAATGGTATTAAGAGTGGGGTAAGGAAATTTTATTAATAAAATCCAAATTTCAGAACTAATATCTTAATTTATCTTTATCAAATAGAAAAATAGTCTATGAAGATTTAAGCTTTCTTATTGATACTCCACAAAGTGGGCATGCATCTTTCTGTATAAGCCACCTATCAATACAATCTTTATGGAAATTATGAGAATCGGAGCATGGAAGTATTCTTACTTCTTCTCTACTTGAGAATTCTTCAGTACAAATAGCGCATAAGTCTCTTAATATTTTAGCATTTTCTTCATTAACTGTTATTAGCCTTACACTTTCAATATCATGCAGAGTAGCCCCATGCTTAAAAAACTGTGTAAATTCAGGCACCCCTCTATTTATCACTTTCCTCTCTTCGTATTTGTAATTTACTGCTCCAATTATAAGCCTAAGAGTAAATGTTATCATAACAGCAAGACAAAACTGATAAAATTGTGAATCGCTACAATCATTCTTTTGTTTAATCCTCATAATTCCTATAACAAATACAAAATACGATAAATAATTAACGACTCCTTGTAAAGTAAAAAGTCCACTTCGAACAAGATCCATAAGTCTTCTTATCATAAACCTCCTATCTTCATGATTAATTCTTTTAGAAAGATTATAAATTCTGCACAAGACAAAGATTTTGATTGGGACATCAATAAATCTAAGACCAGAAATTAGCATAAGCCAAGTTGACATAACAGAATCACAAATAAGACACGTTGGATGTAGAATTATATAAAAGACTGAAGTCAATGATATAATAAGACTAGAGACTAGACCAATAACACATTCAAACCCTAAGAATCTAAGCCCATCAACAGGGACTAAAAAAAACTTGTCTAAAGGATGATTTGTCCTATCCATTTTTTAATATTTGCTACCTGATGCTGGATTATAATGCTTGTTTTGTAACAAAAATTTATAGGAAGTTATTAAGAAAGAGTAAATGCAAAAGTACATAAATTTTAAAACATAAAATAATAATCCAATCCGCTTTGACCAAAAAAATTAAACTAAAAAATCTTAAGAACATAAAAACCTCACTTAGGATATAATACCTTAACCATAATTTCTAATAACTTTATGACTCAAAAAAAAATATTCCTTTTATAAATGAAAGAATCAATATTTGATTGGAACAAGGCCAGAGAAATCTTAAGCATTCCAAACAGTGAAAAAAATGAAGACCATCACATCGAACTCTCCAATATTCTAATTGGGGCTAATTTCCTCTCAAAACTCAAAACCAAATACACCCACGCAATGCAGTTTGCCTGTGTAAAAAGCTTTAAACTTATGAAATTTATCAAAGGTCATTATCTTTACGAAAAAGGTGACTTTGATAATAATTACTACATAATCCTCAAAGGTCAAGCATCTTTTTCACACACTACCAGCAAACATACAGAAAACCCAAACTTAAGCTCAGATTCATCAGAAAGTTCCCTCAATGAAAAATCTAACACCCTAAGGCCAAGAAATCGATTAGTAAACATAACATCAGATATGATGAATGATTATTCAAGACGTAGATACAGTGTTTTTTCTGATTCAGACAATGAAAACTTTAAAAAAACTAAACTAGAACAAGAAAGCACAGGACTAATGGACTTTATAATACAAGGAGATTTTAGTGGTCGACATGCTGAAATCAAATCATTAACTGTAGGTGACGATTTTGGATATGAGTGTTTTTTTAACGAAAAACCTCGATATATAAACGCATTAGCCAAAACAAATCTTTATGTTGCGATACTTAGCAAAAAGGAATTCCTAAGAATATTCCAAGAAACCAAAGACAAAATCACCCACGAAAACTGTGAATTTCTTCACAACGTCTCTTTATTTCATAACTGGCCTCGGGCAAACATATTGAAAATTTCAAACCTTTTCAAAACCAAAATTTTATACAAAGACCAATACCTTTATAAGCAATTCGAAGCTCCATCAGCAGTATATTTTATTAAAAAAGGGGATTTTAAAATAACCCAATATATAAAAAAAAATTCAGATACACAAACAATTTGTGATCAGAAAAAAGGTTTTAAGTTTAGAGTTATTCCAAGTCATAATAAAAGTATGGATTTGGTTATTAAAAGCGAAAAGGAAATCCTTGGTGCTGAAGAAATCCTTAGTGGGAATGATTATAGACAATTTTCATGTATGTGTATATCGGCTACAGCTGAGGTTTTATATGTGACAAAAGGGGATTTTATAAGTAAACTTGTAAGAACTGATATTTGTGATGAGAATTCAAAGAACTTTTATATTAATAAAGAATGGCTTGAGAAGAGATCAAATTATATAGACGATTTTGCTTGCAAGACTATTGATGTGGTTAATAAGAAAAAAGAAATTAGTCTTTTAGGCCAATCAAATTTAGAAGCTTTGAGTTTTGATGGGAATTTTAAGGATGTTTTAGAACATAATAATGCTTTGACAAGTAGAAAAGGGATTAGAAGGAACTTTTTAAATATGAAAATCCCTAGGCTTATCAATAGTGTTAGTAATAAAAAAAAACAGGAAAGGAAAATTGAACCTGGATATGGGATTAGAGATTGTGATGGGCAATATATTATTAGTAGCACATTTTTAAAATATGCTGTCTGCCCACCTTCTAAAAAAAAAAACTTTAAAGATAAGATTTTGCATGTAAAAAAAGATCTGATTAGAGGAGTACCACCAAGTTTCCTTATGAATTCGAGAATTAAAGTCGTTCATAATAAAAGCAAGTCACAGGATGCTACAGTTTATTGTAATTTAAACAAAGTTTAAATAGTTTGGTTATAGTTGTGAGTTTATATATGATGATATGATCCTTTAGAAAATAGTAAAGAAATATAATATTGAAAAAAATCAAATTGGGGGAAAAAGATATGAAGAAGAAATTTAAAGAAACAAAAATATAAACGAATGAAAAGAAATCGATAGATGAATAAAGAAATTTATAGAGAAAATTTATAAGAAAAAGAAAATAGTACAAAATAATAANAGAGAAAATTTATAAGAAAAAGAAAATAGTACAAAATAATAAAAATAATTTGAATATTTAAAAAATGAGCATCTCAAGAAAAGGACTGCTTTTTTAAGCAACAGTTAATTCCTTAATTTATAATAAAATATTATGATATATGAAAAGTTTTGTTTGGTGGAAGATAAATGGTGATAAAAATAAAGTTATTAAAAATAATCATATGATAAGGGTTGATAAAATTATTTTATATCTAAAATATTTCTACTATTATAATCTTAATGATTTCAATATATAAACTATTATTAAGTTTTTTACTTCTAATATTTTCTAATAACAGTTTTTATACATTTTCTATTTTTACTACATTTAAAAATTCAAAATTAGCCTATAAAACCAAATAATAAGTATTTATTATCACAATCTATCATAAAACCTTCTTTTTAATCATTATCTATCTTTAATAATCAAAAAAAAAAGTAAATTATTTATCTTCTAACAACATAAAAATCTTATAAAAAATATCCTTAAAAGTTAGCCGAAATACAAAAAGCATAAACTTTTTTATATAGAAATTCTCAATTCATAATTCATAGTAAAAATTCTGTTTAAATTCAAAATTATTATTGTTAAATGAATGATTAATTTATTCATATTTTTAAATATAAACAGTTTTATGAATAGAAACAAAATCATAATTGGAGTACAAAGAGAAGATCTTGGATACTTACTACCCAAAAGTATATTAGATGTACTTGAGGAAAAAGATTCATATTATTCATCACCATATAGTGTGAAAAATACTTATGAAATTTATCATAAAAATTCAAACTATTCTAGGAAATCAACTCCTTCACCACATGAACCACCTCCACAAAGCAGATTATATTCTTATATGAAAAAAAAGTGTTTAGATGAAGAAATCTCTCAACCGTGCAACTTGTCTAAGCTTTTCAATGATGCAAGTCTTAACGACGAAATTCAGAACGCTATTAAGACTATTCCTCAACGTATAAAACTTAACAAGTTTCTTAAACAAAGCAACTTTTTTCAACAAGTAAAAGAAAATATTGAAGAAAATATCTTAGGATTAAAACCAAAATTGAATATTTTAGCATGTAGTTATATTCCAGACTGTGACAAAGAAAATATAATTCTAGTCAAATCTTCAAGCGTTAAATACTGAATTATTTAATAGATAACAATTAGAAATTAGAAAACAACTGTTTTTTCAAGTCATGTTTATTGAAATCTGAGTTTTTTTATATCTTGAAGAGTTAAGCTCATTTTTTTTCTTTTTTAAAAGTATCTGTTTGGGATTTTTAAACATTTACGGTATCTTTGTAGGGTTTTTTTCAAAGTTTTATTAAGAAAATATAGATCGGATAAGAAGTAGAGGTATTTGACTGTATATTTTTCCTAGTGAAAGTAAAAAGTTTATTTTTGAAAAGAGAAAAAAAATATAGTTTTTCTTATATATTAACTTCAATAACTTTAACCCTAATCTTACATTTTTTTTTTTCAACAGCTTAATCCATCTTAGTTCCTTAACATATATTTCATTACTTCTCAAGCATATTTCCATTTTCTCATCATTTCTTTTCACGTTTCCCTTCTTCTTTTTCTTATAAATTTTTGTTTTTCAGTATTATCATCTTCTCTATCATAAATTTATATATATAAAAGATTAGCTTTAAAATAACAAATAATTCTGTAATAATTATATAATAAAAACTAAATATATCAAAACAACTAAAGGAAAAAGGTAAAGTGTGTATGATATTCTAAAAAAACTACTGATATTTTTGAGATAATTCTTTATAAAACCATAAATTTCAGAATATAACATATGGGGAATTTATTCTAATGATTTCTATTAATATGATAATATTTACTGAAATTTAAGAAACTAAAAATTACTTTAGAGAATTTACGATTAGTAATAACATGATATGCTTTTTGAATTATATGATTTTTTGTTATGATTATAATTAAGCTTTTTTTTAATCAGACTAACATTGAGCTTCTGAGCCATTTATCTTGTTAGTTTTTTTTTGGTAAAACAAGAAAGTTTGGAATGTATGAATAGTTTACCATATCTAGGTTTTAACTAGAATAGCCTTCTAATCATGATTTTCTCACTTTACACAACCACTTATGAAAATTAAGGATCTCTTTATCATTTTATTCATAAAAAATAACCAGTTTTATATACCATATTTGTCTACATTTTTTTATATTTCAATTTATTTATACAACAAAACACACTAGGGCCCATAACGATATATAAGTTTATTGCTTATCTAATAAGGTCTATATTGATTTAATTGATTTTTTATTCCACCACCTAAAGCACCTTGATTTATGACTGCACCCTGTATGATATTTAAAGGCTTGACTCCTTGTTTGCCTACTACAATCATTCCACCTAAGGGTTTTTGGGCACTGTTAGACCCAACATAAATTGATTTTTGATTCGCATAATTTTGGGGAATAGTCACATTTAGTCCAGGTCCCACCGGCAATCCAACAGGTGCAGGTGCAGCTCTTCCTATAACAAATGTATTATTAGGCTGGGACAAAGTAGCTTGCGAAGGTGTAAGAGTGAAAGTAAATTGAAATTCTTCTCTCCTGTTATAAATTTCTTTTAAAGCTGCTTCAAACTGATTTGCAGCAAAAAGCGAGTTGAGTTTAGATTGAAAAGTTCTTCCTTCATCATCAAGGGGTTCTATTTCAAATTCACTATTCATTATAATATATATTAAACTACAAATAGCATAATGATATAAGACTCATTATATAGTAAAATATTAAATAATAAATTTACATAATAAGACTTTTGATTAGAAAACCCATATAAATAAATGTCTTAATAATAGTATATGGCAGATAAAGATAAAAAAGTTTATAAAAGACTACAATTATTATGTATTTTCGGGACAATGGCATCTGGAACTTGGTCAACACTTACTGTTAGTTATCTTGATAAGTTAAATTTTACATATGCGCTTTTTCAAGTAGCTTTTATGTTTATAGGAGAGTTTTTGTGCTATTTTATTGTATATGGGAAAAAAATTTGTATAAGAAACGACGATTTTAAATCAACAAGACGATATTCGATACAACCACCAAATAAATTGCAGAGGTTTGGGAAGAAAATATTTATCTTTACCGCTTTTTGCGATTTTATCGACTCATTTCTCCAAGCGACCAGCTACAATTATTTATCAACTGCAGCAATTATGGGTTTTAAGATGCTTTTGATATTTTTTATATTTTTGTTTAGGAAATTTGTGATGAAAAGGAATACGTATCGGCATCAAATTCTTGGTTTAATTATAATCCTTATAGGGATGCTAATGATTGGTGTGATTGTATTTTATACATCATCAGAAAGCAAAGTATGGGGAGATAATGAAACAATTGGCTTTTTCTTTATGTTTATTTCACAGATTTTCCACACTTTAGATGTTATTTCTATAGAATATTTTATGTGGAATATAGAAATTGAACCTGAAGAAGTTGTTGGGATTAAAGGGCTTACTGGAATTATTATATGTCTTGTAAGCTATGTACCTTTACATTATCTGCTTGACCCAAATGACCCAAAAAATAGTTTAGAAGCTCCATTTAAAGATATAGATAGAAGAAGTGAAATAGCTTATTTTTTAGTTATGTTCACGATATCGATATCTATTTTTAACTTTTTCATGGTCAAAACTATTAAAATCAATGATTCTCTTTCGTTTTGTACTCTTGATTCAGGAAGGATGATTATTGTTTGGGCTCTTTCTCTAGCTATTTTTACCACTGCAGGTTTTAATCCTTTTGAACCATTAGCTGCTTTTATCCTAGCTGTAGGTTTATTGATATACAATGAAGTACTTGTGATCCCGCTGTTTGGATTTGATAGGTCTGTTAAGAAAAATATTAAAGATAATCAAACCTATAAAGACCTCAGATTTCGTTCAAGGTCCTGGCAATTAATGCTTGACACTTTAACAACAATGAAATAACTTATATTGTATTTACATTAAAACCCATGTAAATCCTAAATCACATAAAATTATATACATATTTCATTAATATCCTTTATATTTTTAGGTTTTTTCAAAAAATTTGCCACAATCCCTAAAGCTATAAAAAATTTCAATACCTAAACCCAGATTTTTTCACCATAAAAACTTTAACTTCTCTTCAATCATCCTTTAAAAACCCTACTTTTTATGTAATTTATTATGTTTATAAAATTTAAACTTTGTCGATTTCAGCAAAACTTGGTAAAACAACTTCACAAGGTTCTTCAATTCCAATTCCAGACAAGTAAATCAACTGAGATTTATCTGGATAAAGATAAAGTCTTTCAATTTTAGATAAAGGTCTAATATCTGGGTCATAAGATTTTCTAAGTAATATTGTGAGTTTTGGAATTTCAATATCAATTTTAATCATTTTATCAGAAACATTATTTTCTTCAGCTAGTTTCATTGAATAAGAGTGTTGTAAACGGTAATGCTCAATTTTGTTTTGCTTTGATGAAAACCTTTTATAACAAATCGAGCATTCAAATGGGCGAAATCCTTGATGACAAAATTTAATATGACGTCTTAAATTGTACTTGGAACTAAGTAATTTGGAGCAGTTTGAGTAAGTGCACTTAATAGGAATTAAGCTATCCTCTTGTTTAGCCATTTATTTATAATACTTTTATTCCAATATGATTAATTCTATTATTAAATTGTTTAAAGCATAGATTAGAAGATTTTTAGTAATAAGAATATGGTAAAAGAAAGAGGTTAAGAAGTTTTGTAAGTAATTATTAGGGAATTTGTTTATGGATTTTAGGTTTTTTGCATGATAATAAAATTAAGATTTGAAATTTGCTTTTGTTTTTACTTGAAATTTTTTTGTGGATGTATGGATTTTAGAATAGGATTTTTGCATGAAAAGTTAAAGTTTTTAGTTGTGATTAGAAGGCTTTTATATTGTGATTTATGTATAAGATTTTAGATTATAGAGATTATGATGATAAATGTATAGGGTTGAGATTTAATACAAGTTGATGTGATAAACTTTTAGTTTCGGATTTAATGTATAAGAGCTTTTAGTTTAGGAGAAAGAAGAGTTTCAGTGATTTTTTGACTATAATTTTTTTCGAAGCCATTTGCAAAGTTACCATAAAACTGATTTTATTTTCAGAGGAGACTATAAACTAGACTTTATCTAAAATCTTAAACTTTAAAAGTAAACTAAATTTTCCAAAGGATTTTCCAAAGATAAACTTAGATTTATAAAATTTGGCATATCTTAACTAAATTAGACCTTATTATGATTAGAAACCCAAGAGTCGTCCTGAATAAATTTAAAATTGAAAGACTTTATTAGACAGTTGGGATTATAGGAAATAACATAAAGCTTATACTTAAATACAGTTACATGATTAGAAATTATAAACTAGCATAGAATAATATGATTATATACTAAAAAACATATTTAAATAACCTAATAAAAAATAAAATTTAAAGTAGTAATCTTAGATAATGATTATAAGTTAGTTTATATATAATAATTTAGTGTATAAAAGGTAGTTTTTTTATTATTTTATTACAGTTTAAGTTAAATTTAGTTTTTTCAAGCTTGAAAATAAAATAACTGCTTAAAAGCTTTTAAGATAATTTCTTTCTTCTATTAAATAAATCTTACTATAATTTTTGTAAGAAGACTGAATAGACTAGATTGTTAGGAAAATTATTACAATTTCAATAGTGAAAACCTAATAATAAATCATTAATTAAATAAAAAACCTATGAAATATTTCGTTTTTGTGTGGATTAGAAATCTTCAAATATTTGGCACTAAAGCAAGATATTTTCGCCTATAATCTTTTAAATGATTAGCAATCATAAGAACTTTATATTTATAAAATAAGCCAAAAGGTCATCCTAAATATTATTTTTTCTAACTTATATTGTTAATCCTATACCAATTTGTCATCATAATATTAAAATAAAAAATGACTATAATAAAGCCAGACATAATATTTGATTAAAAAACATATTAATCATGAAGAATCAGTATTTGGGGTTTAGAAAATCATTTAAATATATTTTTCTTTAGCAATGAATATCAGTTTTATGCATACTGCAACTAAATGTGAATATTTACTATAATTATGGAAGACATTTTAGATTTATACCAAGAAAACTTATATAATCGATCAAAATCAACTAGTGGCATAAAATTCAAACAAATCAATCATCGTTTATCTCATATGTTTAATAAAAGATATAGCAGAGCTTCACCTACTAGTTTAAAGTATTTCGAGTTCTCAGAGAGACTTAGCCCGAAAAAGAGTTTTCATATAAAATCCCCGAAAACCAAAGACAAGATTTTGAATTCTTTAGCTCAGGATCATATTTCTAACAAGGATGGGTATAGGATAATTGGCCTTCCTAAATCCCCATTTGGTCGTCATAAGCCTTATAATGATGGGGATAACTTCTTTGAAAAGCACTTCCTTAGCCCAGATTCTGAAAAAACACTACAGCAAAAATCTTTTCAAAAAAAAATCGCCCTTCTAAACAGACGAATAAAAAAATCAATTCACAAATGCATTAGTCAAAAGAAAAATGAAAGCGATGATATGGAAGTATTTAATACTCCATCAGGTGTTATGTACTGCAAAAAAAACAAAAGTGTTATGAAAATCTATGAAATGGAGACTGAAAAGTTCAAAGTTCTAAATAAAATTGATAAAAAAGATAATAAACCATTTGGACTTAAACTGTTTGAAATAAAGCAAAATGAAAAAAAGCAAAAAAAAAGTCCATTAAAAAGAATTATTAATAGATTGTATTCTATTAAAAAAAAGAGTCATTTTGGGGAAATTTCTGAGAAGTATCATAAACTTTTTGAAGACGAGCTTTTGAACATGGAATTTAAATGATATATTATAATTACATTAGGTTTTTAATATAGTTTGAATAGTTTTTATATTGATTATGATAATTACGATAGGGTTGAAGATTTTTTCTATGAGAATAAATGGTTTTTTATTGTTGTTAACTTAGTAATAAAATGGGATATACGCTTTTAATAATAAGATTTACAATTGGATAATGAAATATATGTATTTATCTATATAAATGATTAACTTTTTAATTATTTATATAAATAACAACAACAAATCTTTAATAACTTTAAGTATTTCTTCGTATATTATCTTACTAAATACACCACACAAATTAAACCATAAAAAAATCTTCATATATTCTAAATCCATACTACTTAAAAATCTTCATCCCAATTAACATGAACATTTTTCGCTTTCTTACTCCTTGGGGGAATATTATCATTAGCTTCTTCTCTCAAAATGACTTCATCATAGCTTTTCCCTCCTTTAGCCGCATTTCTAACATCTCTATCAAAATCATGTACTCTAGGAACAAAAGGTGGTCTAATCCCTTTACTCAATAGAGTATCCTATATAAACTATACCCAATTAATACTTGTTAACCAAGGGTGTCCTTTAAGATTATCAATACTCCCTCCAGTGCGTAATGCAGGATTTTTACTTAAAAGTTGTTCAATAAAAGGTTTCGCAGGAAGTCTTGGATCAACAAAACCAGGATAAACTAATTTCCTTTCAAGAACTTTTTCATAAATAACATAAGGATCTTCTTCATTTTCTCCAAAAGGTACACCTCCACACATAAACTCATAAAGCATAATCCCTAAACTCCAAAAATCAGCAGAAACTCCATATCCTTTACCAACAATAATCTCTGGGGCCATATAATGAGGTGTTCCAACAATTGTATAAGTCCTTCCATTAACAATTTTAGCTGTACCGAAATCAATAAGTTTTAAATACCCTTCTTCATCAACCATAAGGTTTTCTGGTTTTAAATCCCTATATATAATATCTCTTTCATGTAAATGTTCTAATATTACTATCATATTTGCTGAATAGAATTTCGAATCACGATCTGTGACAATGTTTAATTCACGAATTACATCAAATAAATCCATACCTCTAACGAACTCTGTAAGAAAATATACACGTTTTGGGTCTTTGAAAGTTTTAACTAGTTTCAATATAAATATATGATCAAGTTGCAAAAGGACTTTTCTTTCTAAAATAAGATTTTCTTGGATTTCATATCTGTCGATTTTCCTCCTATCAACAGTTTTTAAAGCGTATAAATTTTTGGACTCTTTTCTTGCTGCTAGGAACACATTTCCAAACATCCCTTTGCCTAAAACTTTGACTATCAGTAAATCATTTAAAGATATTTTATCATCTTGTAATTGTATTCGTTTTAAAAGCTGGTTTTTTATACTATCGTCAATAATCCTCATGAAATTTGTTTGATGTAACACCCAGCATGTAACTTCCCCAATAGCAACAACAGTAGCAGTCCTTGGTTCACCATTAAGTACACTCCTCTCACCAAAATAATCATGTTTTGTTATAGTCCTAATAACAACCGCATCTTTAACAACATCAACTTTTCCTTGTTTTATTATAAAAAATGAATCCCCAGGACTGTTTTGTTGGACAATAACACTCCCACCTTCAAAAACCTGTAGTTCTAAAGCTTGAGTTAAAGCTTGGAATCTATCTAAAGGTAAATTTTTAAATAAATGAACTTTTCTTAATACCGTATATGCTTCATTATTTGTTGCAACCTGATTAAATTCCCCACCAATACATTCTTGAAATTGATCTTTTGTTATTATAGCAATAGTTGAATCCCCTTCACTTATAACTTCATCAAAAAACAAACCATTAGGATCTTTTGTAAGCTCAGTATCCCCTATACTAGTAAAAACTTCTCCAATCAAAACATTTCTTTTATCAATAACCCGACCTTTTAAAACCATATACGCTATAGTACCTTTAACTGTACCTTGAGGGATAATTATTTGATTTTTTTTATATGTTTGTACTGTGAAAGCGTTTAATGCTTTTAATGCTTGAGATGGATTTAATTGTTTGAAAACTTCAGATTTTTCCATTGCTATACGTTTTGTGTTTTGGAAGATTATATGCTGAAGCTGGCTACCGAGGACTTTTGTTAGACGTTCTCGACCTATTGCCACACATTTAAGATCAGTGATTGCTGTTATTGTTGCAGTTCTTACACTATTGTAAAGTAAAGCTTGTTCACCAAAGAAATCACCTTTAAACATTTGTCTTAATTCTCTACCTTTTTGAGTACAGGAAACTGTGCCGTCTTTTATTAGATAAAATAAATCACCTGGGTCACCTTCGCATACAACTTTTTCTCCCGATCTAAATTTAAGTGTGGATAAAGAACCTACTAGAGCATCTTTTTGTCCATTGGTTAGGATTTGAAATGTGGGGACGGATTCGAGAAATTGCTTGTTTTCTGTGTAGTTTTGTGCGTTTACTGTTTCTACGGCTGTTCTGAAGGTTTTTCGGTCAAGGCCCCAAAGTGAAGTTTTTTCTACTGTAGTCACTGTAGCCGATCTTGGAGTATTATGAAGTAAAGCCAACTCCCCAAAGCTATCCCTTTCTTTCAGGGTATTAACTTTTTTGCCATTGACAAAGACATCAAGTTTACCTGAAATTACGATAAAAAAAGTATTTCCTGTTTGTTCTTGTTCAAAAACTATTTCCTTTGGATTCAAAGCATAATTCCTCATGCGATCTATAATCATAGCTCTATTTTCTTCAGGCAGACTAGTGAAAATAAAATGCCTATTTAATGCTGAATTTATCAATTCAATATCTTTTTTTGTTTTAAGTCTTTCTGTTATAACCGCATTAGGTGCATCTAATTCAACTTGAGATTGTCTTCTAACATCCACAACAGGTGCTTTTTTTTTAACAAGATTCCTACTAGTCGCCATAGGGACTTTAGCTTCCTCAGCTTTTCTTTTAATTTTTTTTTCCATTTTATTATGCGAGGTTCACGTGTATTCAGCTTAAAAGGATAAAATAAATAATAACATGTGGTTAAATTCTATTCCGACAATTTAATCTAAAAAACACAATAAATTTCTCAGTGAAATTTAATTCCAATTATAATTTTAATTATGTTAACTTGGGAAATTCACTTGCATTTAGCTATGACAAGTAAACAATAAGGGCATTTATGGACTCTTGCATTCCTAAGCCAATTAGGTAATGAGCAACAAGAGAAAATAGAAGAAAAAAACCGAAGAACTCCATTAGAAAGATGTGTGCTATGGATTTCTACTATAGTATGAACATCTTTTTTGCAGTATCTACAATATGCAGTACAAGGAGCTCCTTCAAGAATTGGAAGGGAATCTCTGTTTTTGATATCCGCCAATATAAACGGAGGCTGAGATTTCAAGTCACTGAGGTATTTTTCTTCATCAGAACCCATATATATGACTGAATCAGCATCACTTATGTTCCGACGATGATTTGATTGTTTGAACTCATGACCCATCCAACTTTTACCTGATTTCCTATTAGATGAAGTTTTTTTTTCTATGAATTGGAGGATTTCGTCAAGTTCTGCGATTGATCGAGGCCGTTTATTGGATTTATCGTAGATTTTATTTGTGTTGTATAAAAGAAGTCTTTTACAATGCTGGATTTCGGTGTCTGAGTTTTCGTTTGCATCATCGGATTTTTCAAATATACTGTTCTCGTGATTGTACCTTTTTTCCGAGATGGGCGATGCTGATTTTGTACTGGAATTCGGAAATAGGATTATGTTCTTTTGAGACCTTTCGTATGAAGTATCATTACTTTGATTTAAGAGGCCGCTTGCCATTTTAATTATTACTTTGACGATAAAGCATTATTATTTTGGTATTAGATCATGTTGTTATTGTTTTTTTAAGTGATTTCGATATGACTTTATGATATTTTTGATGAATTAAGGTTTATGTTTTATATACAAATTTAGGTTAAAAAGTACATTTATTTCAAACCAAAAAATGTTTTAAAATTTCTCTAAAGATTAATTTATCCATTCCAGCGATATTTTTAATAAACATTTTATAAAAAATACCATAATTCCTTATCTTTACTTGATATCTTTATTACAAGTTTTTAAACAAATTTCATTATCCCATTATAATAATTTTTATCATCCAAAATCAAATAAAAAATAACTTAAAACCCTCTCTTCCTTTTAACACCCTAACACCCAGCTTAGTATAAAAGTTCTAATCTCAATATTTTCCTCATTAAATTCTTCAAATACCCTAATTATCTAAAATCTTATCTCATCAAATTCCATATTTTTCTTCATATCCTACATTTTTTTCTAATAAATTCAACAATCCACTTTATAGACTTGCATAATCGTCCCTCATCCAAAAAAATCTCAAATTCCCCAAAGGTATTTTCCACAGCCATAAATCCGAACTGTAAATTTAAAATTCCATCTATTTGTCAATGTTGTAAATTAAGTTACAATATGGAACCATTAAAAGATCCTCTCAACGATCGTATTGTAAGTCATCTGCCACTCCCACCACAACGTCCTCTTCCAATTGATATTCTAATCAAACCTTTTTCCAACCTTCCCTGTTGGAAATTTTTAAAAGACCATCTGACTCAAGAAGGAAAACTCACAAAGTCTTCTGTGATATTTCTTATATCCCAAGCTAGGTTTATATTTGAATCTGAGTCTAATATTATAGAACTTTTTGATCCTGTGACAATAGTTGGAGATCTCCATGGACAGTTTTATGACTTACTTAAAATCATAGAAATCGGGGGAAATCCAGAAGATACTAAATACTTGTTTTTAGGAGATTATGTTGATAGAGGACATTTTTCTATAGAAATTATACTTCTTATGTATGCTTTGAAGATAAATTTCCCTAAGACGTTTTTTATGTTACGAGGAAATCATGAAACTAGGCAAATGACATCTCATCACAATTTCAGAAAGGAAGTGCTCTATAAGTATGATTTGGAAACTTATGAATTGATAATGGAAAGTTTTGATGCTATGCCTTTAGCTTGTGTGATAAACGGAAAGTTTTTAGGTGTGCATGGGGGAATTTCTGGTAAGTTGAATGGATTAGATGATATTTTGAAAATTAATAGGTTTGTAGAACCACCACATGATGGACTATATTGCGATTTACTATGGTCTGACCCTGTTGATAATACATCAGGTGACCTTCCAGAGAATTTTGTGCATAATGAAACAAGAAGCTGTAGTTGTGTTTATGGGCTTAAAGCTGCGAAAACTTTTTTAAAAAGAAATGGTTTGATTAGTATAATTCGTGCACATGAAGTTGAAATGGAAGGTTATAAAATGTATAAGTGGAATGGGAAACAGAAATTCCCTACAGTCACGACGATATTTTCAGCCCCGAATTATTGTGGAACATATAAAAATAAAGGAGCCGTGCTTCGGCTTGATGACAGTACAATAAATATATTACAAATAAGCAGAAGCCCAGAACCTTTTGTTCTACCAAGTCAACAGAATCTTTTTACTTGGAGTATTCCATTTATTATAGACAGAACTTTATCTATGCTAAATTTCATTTTGGAACATAATGATGAAAATGAAAATGAAAACATTCCATCAGAAGATAATAACTATATTGAACAAATGTTTGAAGAAATGCATGATCATAGAAAGGCAACTTTAGCTAGTAAAATAAGACATGCTTCAAAAATTGCCTTAAAAGTTAAGGAAATGAAGGAAAAAAATCATTTGACGCATATTAATAGAGAAAATAACGATTATGATGATAGAAATATAGAAGAACTTGAAATAGAAAAAGCTATAGAGATATTCGAAAAGATGAAAGATCGAGATAAAGAAAATGAGAAGCGTCCTCAGGTTTAATAAGTACTCCAGTAGCAAATTAAAGATTTAGTCCATTTAATTAAAAGGTTATACCACATTTTATTCATAATATAATTAGAGGTAATTTTTGGGTGAGTAATTTTGGCTTGAATTTCTAAGAATTTTTACCTTTAAGTAAAAATGAGAAGATTAAAAGTAGTCTTCAGTTTAAAATAAAAAGATTTATACTCTACTTAAGATAACAAAAAATATTTTTCTAGCATTTTTGTTCATAATAAAACTCTAATTTTTACTACTATATGACCAGTTTTTCAATATAGAATATATAATATGCAAAATTCCTAACTAATACTAATATAATATATAAAATAATAGACAGAAACTTTTGAATAATTTATAGATCTTTGAACTACACTATAATTCCAAAAAAAAATTCCAAATAATTAAATATAAAAATACTCTTACCATTAAAGATAATGTTTTGAATTTACAAAAATTACTTTCATATATAAAAACCCCGTAATAGCATCTAACACAATAAAATCATCCTTTCTTAAGTTTTTTTAATACTATTTAAATTTACTAATTTTTAGCTTTAAACTAATCAAACTATATTTTTATCATCTAATAAAACTATATATAAAATGGAACGGCAAAACATAAAATCTCATAGTATGATCAGATTTCCTTTGAAACCAAATACCTTAATCTTTACTCAAAACAAAATCTCTCAAGTAAAACCAAACTTCAATTTTTCTTCTTCATATATAAAAACCAATTACCACTATCAATCTAGACCTTTAAGTTCTAAGACAAAGATAATTGAATCTACGCAGAATTTTTCAATACTATGCCCAATTTGTAAAAGATTAAAGCCAAACACATTTCTTAAAGAATCACTGCTTTTATCAAGTAAAATATGTGACTGCTTAAATCAGATACATATACAAAAAATAAAAAAAATCAAAGAAATAAAAGAAAAAAACAATAAGAGTATATCTGGAATATATGAAAAAACCCCTTTTTATACTCAAGGCAAAACATATTTGCCAATTCCCAAAAGATTAGGAGGTTTATTTTAAAAGGAAACATAAATATGAGTATGTGTTAAGTATACAAATATTTTAATAAGAAGATAAGATTGTTAAGTTGAGTTTTGTATATTTTTTTTTTATGGTTGCTTAAAATATGCTTTTTTAAGAGATGAAGATGAGTTAATGGTAAATAGAAGATTATGTTTTTTGATAATATTCTGATTTTAATGGATCGTTAGAAGTTAGATGGCTAAGCTGAGTAATATTAAATTAGTGTTATGAGTATAGAATAAGTTTTACTGGAATCTTTAGGAAGATAAAATAGGTTTTTTAGAAATACGAAATAATGGGGTGATAAAGTGTATAGAATATGCTTTTTAAATAAAAAAAATCTAATTTCAGCCAAAGAAAGATAAGAGAATCACACTATTTTTTTTTATTTCATGGGATATTGAATAATTTTAATTCGTTTATGAAAGGAGTAAATCTATTTGATCAGAGATAATATTATTACACTTATATTCACAAATAAAAGAAATGGAAGCATTTATTTAGAAATATGTTTTTATAGCACTTTTATTATTCTAAATCAAAATCTATAGATATAGGAGAAAATGTAATTACCTAACTTGAATAGTTTATTTTTATTAAAAGCTTAGGTTAGTATGAAATCCAAAATTTAAAGAACTTAGATTAGATTTATAATCTAAATATGTGTGTACTTCTTTTGGAAAAGAATCAAGTTCAAAGTATAAATTCTCTATTTATAAGAATTATTTGCATCCAAAGTACTTTGACTCTCGCAATAAGTTGTAAAAGCCTATTGGGGGATAATTTTTGTGATTTATCAGCATCGAAAAAGTTTAAATTCGGAATATTTTTTAAAACTATTTTATGAGAATATAAGATAATTATGAGCATTCAGCATATTTGTGCTAAAAGATAAAAAAGTCTAATTTCATATAATTTAAATTTTAATACCAACCCTGTTGTATATAATAATTTGCATATTTTACAGTAAAAATGCTAGTTATTTAATTTGGCATTTTATCAACTGGCTTCAAAACTACATTTTTAAGTGTTTTACGATTTGTATATATTCTTTAAATATTTTCCTATAAATCAACTATCAAAGATTATCTCTTCTTTGAACTTTTTTTTCAATAAATTTGCAAATGCCAGATTTATACATGACAAATCTATCTTAACCAAAAACTTATAAACACCTTTATCTCATTTTATCTTCATCCTTTAATTAATCTATCTCTTCATGATCTTAATTCAAATCACCGAAAATTTATTTACAGCTAATCTTAAACATTTCACTAAAAAAGGCTACAAAATCTTACCCATATTTCCTTATAATTTTTCAAGAGTATCTATCAACTAGTTAAAAAATAAACCACCTAATCCATACAAAAACACCCAAAAAAAACCCACAAACCATTTCTAATATCCCAAAACCTCATCAAACTCCAACAAAAAAAATCTCAACATCTCTAAAACCTTACAAAATTTTCCTCGCATCCTAAACCCAGAATTCTCAATACCTCCCTCCAACTTCAGCTTTCCTATATTTTGTCAAGCCCTATTATTCCTTTTACACACATTTTCAATTTTTTTCAACAACCTTCAAAATCACTTAACACAAGTTTTCAACCTAGAGTCTTATTTTCACTTCATCTCTTACCCTAAAACTTCCATTCTTACTTTCCTAATCAATTCGTAATTTTTTCAAATCATTCTATTAGGCGAATAATATCATGGCTATAATAAAATGTTGTTTGGACTATTAATCGTTCCTCTATTGGTATCAGGAAGCTCATGCCCAGTTTACAAGTGTGGTAAATCTTCAACAACTACCGGTAGATGCATTAGTTTTTCAAACTCAACAGGTGTAGACAATTATGTCATCACCCCATGCATTCAAGGTTTAGCATGTGATTTCATTCCTGAACAATCCTCAGAATGTCAATACCCAACTGATTATGAACCAAGATACCCAGGCGAATATTGTGCTGAAGATCAAGATTGTGCTTCATATAATTGCTTTGGAAGTAAATGCCTTGGCCTCTCAGCTGGATCTGCATGTAGTTCAACATCTGCATGTAATGCTGGATATTACTGTGGAACATCACCTTCTGTTTGTACTGCCCAACTTGCTGTTGGTGCAACATGTACTAGAACAATACAATGTATTAACAGTGCTGTTTGTGATGCTGGAGTATGCACAACTTACTTTTCTAAAGCTTTAGGAGCTGCTTCAACTTTAAAAGATTATCGTGGAATTGCCCTTGCCTGTTCATCTGGTTTTATTTCAAATGGTGTTTGTGCTGCTGCTCCTGTATCTAATTCTACTTCAGTTATTAGTTGTAGTTTCAATACTTCATGTTATGCTAAGGATGGAGTTAATAAAAAAACATGTCTTTGTAGTTATGATGGGAAATCATATTGCCCACTTTTTGAAGGGGATAGTCAAGTACAACAACTAATTCAAGGCATGCCTACCATTAATAGTTATAGCAGTCAATGCCATACTTTAAACAGATTTGGATATGCTTGTTATGTTAATATGCCCTCAACAGCTTTAAGTTATTACTTAACTTGGGCTGCTAATGCTGAACTTTATTGGGGAAATGAATGGGTTTATCAGAAAACAACTCAGAAATGTGTTAATGAAACAATCCAAGCACCTTATTTGAATATTGTCAAACAAAGTACTTCACAATATTATCAATGCCCAATGTATTCAAAAACAAACACAACTGCTAGATGGAGTGCAAATCAGTGTATTTTCGCAGCTAATGATATTTATTACGATAATCATTATACAACTATACAAGTTAATGATGCAGTTTGTCCTTCAGGTCAAGCTTGTTATGCCTCACCTAATTCTGGAGGAAATGTCACATGTACTAGTGTTGCTCTTAGATATGCTGGTGATTATTGTTCTGCAAGTAGTCAATGTCAAAGCGGAAATTGCACCAACGATGCTTGTGTAGGTATTTCTTTAGATCAAAAATGTGTAAATCCTACAGATTGTAATCCTGGCCTATTTTGTAATACTACCAGCTCTAAATGCGAATATAATGTTGCAGTTGGAGGCAACTGTAGTAATTTTTATCATTGCCAAAATAACCTCACATGCAATTTAAATACCTGTGTTCCAGTATATTCATTAGCTAATGGTGATCAAGTTGATAATTCTACTACTTATGGGTATAATAAAGCTTGTGCATCAGGTTTTGCAGCATATGACACAACTACATATTCTAGAAAATGTGCTATAGCTCCTGTTTCAAATAATAGTGTTAATGCTTTGTGCAATCATGGAACTAGTTGCAGCGATACAACTGGTGTTTATACAAAGGGCTGCCAATGTGGAACTGATGGTAATGCCTATTGCCCAACATTTGAAGGCGACCCAGCTCCAGTGAAAATGATTCAATATTTTAAGAAAATAGCTAATTATACAACAAAATGTAATTCAGCAAATATTGATGCTTATTGTTTCAAAAAATCATCAACTATGATGAAATATTATAACTATTACTATACATACTATACTGAATACATGGATGGGCCTACACTTAAAAACACTGAAGATAGCTTTTTAGCTGATTTTTATTTCCCTGAGTATTGGAGTGCTTATAATTCTATTCATAGTAGTTCTTATGGTTCAACATTAGCTATGTCTATAGCTGCATTGATTGCTTTTACTGCTTAGTTTAGTTTATTTAGATTAGATATATAACATTTCATATGAATTGAAGTAAAATGCTTATGATTAGATTAGTTTAGAGGGCTTTGGTCTTTGTATTCAACAAGAATCATATCATCGCCATCCATTTTTAATGCTCCGATTAGTTTGTTTATATCTTCTTGACCTCCCATGATTTCTAGAGCTTCTTCAGTGCCTATATCAAAACAATAGCTTTCAGGTTTATCAACTTTGAATGCAGAGATTTTGTAGCTGCTGAATGATGATTACGATTGAGATTTTTTTATTTCTATAAGAAACTTTTCCCCGTTTAAAATGATTTGCTTTTGGGTTAGTTGGTCTGATGAACCAATTTTTCTTAGGCCTTGAGAAGATTTTGGGGTTTCTAGTTGTTTGCTTGGACTTTTACAGATTTTGAAGCTTTTTTGCGTACTGCCTAAAGTGTAAGGGTATTCACATATGTTTACTAACATCTTTTCAACTTTTTTCCTTTGAACATCCCAGCTTCCATGGTTATAATTCGATTTTTTCTGACCTATTCTCCGCATCATAGCTTGGTTTTCAATTGTTATTTGTACTAGCTTTCGTTTACGAGCTCCTTTATTAAGACTTTTACTTAGTTTTGGGAGTTTTTTAGCGGACTGGGTTGTTGCAATATGAGTCATTTTATCAAGAAGGATTTTGTTTTCTCTTTCAATTTCGGTTATTCGCTGTTCTTGAATCATATAGTTTTTAGCTTTGAATTTTAAATGAGAAAATTGGCTTGGAGTACGGATATCTACACGTGATTTGATTTTCCTAAGTTTGTCAATATGCAAATTAAAGTTCTTTTCATTCCACATCTTTGAAAGCTTTTTGTTACTAACAGGAATTTCTCTGAACATTTTACCTTTACATTTTAATTAAAAAAATATTTTATCGCTTGTATAAAATCTTAGAAAGACTTCTATTTAATCATATATTAATAAAAAGCTTTTTACTATTATCTAATTAATCATCCTCTCTATAAATAACTGTTTCGTATTCAATTCTACTGCTATTAGCAAGTATAAATCTTGTTTTCATATAATCCTTGCTTAATTCAACTTCTGTAAACCCATACTCCGCAATTCCAAACAAAGGTAAAGCCATTGGGTTATCTAATTCACACAATGGATCTAAAAGTCCACCTGAAGCTCCTTGAACAATCTGATGAATATACTCCCCTTTTTTATATCTCTGATTTCTATCTCCATTAATCCTTTCCCTCATTCCTTCAAAGCTAAGTTTATTTTCACATTTATCTTCTTCGCATTCAACATCATGATTCCAACACATTTTAGGAATTCCTTTACAAATTATATGACTTTTTTTATAACAATTCATGCTATAGTTCTGATGAACAAAGCCAACAGTTTTATTTGCCACAAAGTATTGCATATTATGAGTATGTCCAGAAAAAACAGCATCAACTTGATATTTTTGTAATAAAGGGAATAAGTATTTTTGAAGACTATCTGTATCCCCAAACCCTGCAGATGCTGAGAATATTGGATAGTGAATAAAAACTAGATTCCAAGTAATATGAGATTGAGAGCTTATTGATTTTAAATGAGATTCAAGCCAGGAGTATTCAGAAAAAGTGCTATTTGATGGGTTTACACTATTACAATATTTTATAAGATAAGGGTTTGGAGTAGGTTTATGGCAATGAAGATTACATGATAGGAATGTTAGTGAAACAGAGAAATTTGACATGTTTAAGGTAAGATTCCATGGTGCGGTAGGCATTGATAGCTGAGGATATAGTTTTGAAAGGGTTTCCCCAAAATTATTGGAGTAATAACAGTCGTGATTACCGTATGCTAGATACCATGGTATGTTTAATAACCCATTTACTTTGAAAATCTCTTCAAAAACTTTGAAGAATTTCGAGTCTAATAATGAGTCTATTTGTGGGTATATGTTATCACCTGTAGTCATTATCATGGATATTGGATAACTTTCAGCTCTTTTTCCCATTGCTGTAGCTACAGATTTTAGAGGGAGGATAGGATAATCATAAACAGGATCTAGTAAACCGTAGTCACCAATTACATGAAATCTTAGTGTTTCATTTGAAGCAACAGTTAAAGTTTCTAGACTTGTGGGGCTTTTTTCGAGTGTATGGAATTTTATAAATGAGTAAGCAAGAATAAGGAGGGATATCGATAGTAATACTCCGATGATTCTTCCTTGTGTTATTTTCGGCATTTATTAGATGTTGCTTTTTTTTAGTGATTTTTTTATTAGTTTAAGGATAATTAGAGGAAAAGAGTATTGAGAGATTTTATTATATATTTGTAGGTTTTTNATAATTAGAGGAAAAGAGTATTGAGAGATTTGATTATATATTTGTAGGTTTTTGCTTTTTTATAGTGATTGGTTTTTATTTATTTAGTTTTTAATATTTCTTTGAAATCAGATAATTTAATATGTTTGTATGCANTATTATATATTTGTAGGTTTTTACTTTTTTATAGTGATCGGTTTTTATTTATTTAGTTTTTAATATTTCTTTGAAATCAGATAATTTAATATGTTTGTATGCATATCTTTCTGGTATTCTAGCAAACTTAAATTTTAGTTATCAACACTTAAACTCTATTTTTANATATCTTTCTGGTATTCTAGCAAACTTAAATTTTAGTTATCAACACTTAAACTCTATTTTTACTTAAAGGTCATAAAAATTAATATATATAAAATATATGCCTTATTAAAAAACTAAGTAACATTAGCATAATATTAGTCGAATATTGTAGTAAGAATTTATATATCTAACTATATATATGCTCATGAATCCTCAATACTTCAAAAAATCATAACAAAATATTGCAATTCAAAATCAAATTCCTCCTCTTAATGGTAGTAAAAAGTTAGTTAACCCTTTTGCAAAATAACTAAAAACTGGGAATCTTAAGTTTTCTGGTCCTCAGGTACAGATAAAGCATAATTTTCCTACATATACCTTATAAACCCATCCAAAACAAAAAAATTATTCAACTCTTTATTAACCAAAAAACCCTAACACAATAAAATCCTTGTAACTATTAGATTCTTGAAATCTGATTTCCTACTTTCATATACTATAATCATTTAAAAACCTTAGAGTTAGTTTTACAAAATCTAACTTAAAATCCTCTCATCCATCACACAAGTCTTAAAATCTCCAACCAAAAACACAAAACTCCCTTTCACATTTTCCCCATAAAGTCCTAATTTCAGATATTTTCAGAACTCTATTCAATTACCCCATATCAAAAGTACCTTTAAACCATAATATCTTAGCAATCCATATCTAAATCATAATCCTACTCATATGACAGGAATTAGTTTATTTCTCTAGAAAAAACTTGATTCTGATAATAAAATTTCCAACACATAAACTTATCTTTCAAACTCTTATCTAATACTTAAATTTACAACTAAAATTAAAAGCGATTTAGTTATTATCGTCACAGATTTTCAATGTTAGTCTCCTATATTTTTCTTGAAGGTCATCATAGTTAATATTATAAAACTCATCACTAACATAAGCATGAGGGTTTTTTAAGTGTCTTTTCAAGTTCAAAACAACATTTTGCTTTCTTCGTTTCAAGGCACAATTGATAGAATCCTGTTTAATCAGCGGCGAGTTTGTGCCTGTAATTTTCCACTTATTTTCTATAAAGCTCGTCGACATAATGAGTTTTGGTTTAATAGGTGGCAAAGATATCCTTGAAATATTTCTTTTATCATGTTGAATATTCTTCACAAAAATATTCTTTAAGCTATTATTCTTAGGCCAATCTTTATTTAACATTATATAAATTGTATAATTTTCAAAGATATGATTATTGATTAAAAGTTTTTGAGTTTTGCGATATAAGATTCTTATCAGATTTTTGAAATAAATCTTCTTCATCAGAAAACTCAATTCCAGTTTTTATTTGTTTGTAATAATCTTCATCTTTTATAATATCTGAACTATATTGCCTAGGTTCCATAAAGGGTTGACGAAGAGGATCTTGTCCAGGTTCTAATATAAGATCATCTTTATTGATATTCCAAATATATTTTCTATAGTAAAGAGTATCTTTTAATAAACTCCTGGCAAAAACTGTTGGCATAAATCTTGGAAAAGGTGGATATTGTCCTTTTTCTAATCGCATTTTCACATGTTGCATAACGTCTAAAAAATAGTCTATGTCTTTAGAATCTCTAAGTTTTTTAGCTTCTCTAAAATAATATGCGAATTCTGCTTTTTTTGTTTCTTTTTGCCCAAATGTTGTGCAGGAATCTCTTATTAACCTTTGCATTTGATAATATAGTAATAGTTTTTCTTCACGGTTTTTTGATACATAACTTTTGTTGTAGCTTGGAGAAAAGGACTTGAAGAAGCTTAGAAAACCTTTCCAGCCACTCATAGCTTTCCAATCTCCTTTGAGCATTTTGCTTAAAATTATAAAAAGGCTAAAAATGAAAGGAAAGGGTATTTGCAAATTAATATAAGAGCAATTAAGTTAATAAACCAATAAAGATTATTTTCTCAGTATTTATCTTATGATATTATCTTTATAGTTATCTTATAAAAAAGAATCTTATAGAATGATAGTAAATGATACTTAAAAAAATAACATAAAATATTTGCAAAATTTATCAACACTCATACCTTAAAAATCTTACTCAATAAAACCAACCAGAAAAAAATCCAAAACTAGCCCAAATTCTTCATATAAAAAAATATAAACCAAACCTATAAGCTAAAATCCCTTAAAATCATTCATCTTCTCATCATTTCACTAAAATTAAAAAAATGTTTATCATACTACTCCTTCACTTATCTAACGGAATTTCTCAAAGTTCATTTCTATCCTTATCCCAACCAGAATACATCCCAAGTACAAGTTCAGGAGCTCTAGCTTCAGGAATTCACAACATAGACAACTCTATATCAGACCTTTCATCCCAACTGTCAAAATCCTTACAAGTTTTAGGTCTTAAAATTGATTTTTCTATAAGCACAACAACCTCAGCTCTAATCACATTAATATCTTCAGAAATAAGTGATAAAAAAGCCCAATTAGATTCACTTAATAATCAAATCCATCTTCTTTTACATAACACAGAAGGACTTTATAACAGATGTTCAGGTTTCAGAACTTGTGATTCATGTCAATATAATCCTCTTTGTGTATGGTGTGATATTGAAAAATTATGTGTTGGAGGTGATGCTGATGGTCCTTTTCATGGAGAATGTTCGAATTTTTCTTATCAAAATTGTTATACAAATGGTTGTAAATCATATACAAGATGTAGAAGTTGTGTAGGAAGTTTACAATGTGGATGGTGTTTAGATGGAGGTGGCTGTTCTGATACATCAGATAGTTGTGATTATGTTCTTTTTATTCATTCTAATTCACCTGGTACTGTATGTCCAATAGAAGATGTTTCTTATCCTGAGATTTATATTAACTCTAATCCAACATCTTCGGATTATCCAGAAACTTTAGAGGCTGAAAAAAAAGTTATGGAACTTAGGTCTGATAGTGTAAAACTTGTACAAGATATCCAAGAACTTGAATATGCTAAAGCTAGGCTTATTGCTGGACTTGAAGAATCAAATAAAAAAATACCTGGGATTAATGTGGAGGATAATAATAAAGGACTTGAAGGACGAGTTGGGCGCCTTGCCGCTGAAGAGTTGTCTTTGAGTTTGCCGATAGAACGGAAAAAAAACGAAGAGGGTATTCCAGAATTGGAAAATCTTGAGTAATTTTAAATTTATGTAAAGTTAGGAAGGATTTATAGTTAAATAAGAGTTTTTTCATGTTCTTTACTACATTTTAGTTGTATTTTAAGGCTAAGAAAAGAGACTGGAGTGGAAAGTATGTAAATTTTATATTTTAGGCCTATTTAGACAGGCTAAAAAAAAAACTTTGACTATTTTGACATTTTTAGCAGATTTATACAGGATTAAATGTATAAATTATGTTTTTTTATAGTAAAATTTATGAGTAAATTATTTTAGATTATACTGCTAAAGTGTTTATTTAAAGAAAGCACTAGTACCTTAACAAAAATCTATCGCTTTGAGAAATACTTAATTTTTGATATCGTATTTATCCTCATCTTGCAAATGAATAAAATTAATTATAGTAAAATCAAATTTCCTTTTTCAATTCCAATTAGAATTCAGTTTAAATCACATAAAAAAATTCATAGACTTATCTATCATCTAAACTAAATTCCCTATCCTTTTAATCAAGCTCACTATTTAAAAATCTAAAACTTAGACATTCATATTTACTAAAAAAATATGAAAAAATATGTATAAGAAAATATATCTGATGAATACTGCTAAAATTTATCTTAGTTTTTTTAACCTGCCATAATATTCTTGTCGTTATAACCATTCTGATTTAATGGGAAAGTTAAAATATCTACTAGGGGTTCTTTGATATTTAAAATTCCTTTATTTTTGAAGTCCTCAATGAATTCTTCTGGATTACCTGAACTATTAAACAAAACAACAGAGTTTAAAATATGCAAACAGTCACTTAAAGAACCAAGATTTTTGTAAGCAAGGGCCATGTTATTGAGATTATCACAATTAAGTGGATTTTTTTCATGAATTTTTTGAAACATTTGCAGGGCTTTAAGATATTCATTCATAGCCAAATAAACAATCCCTAAATATTCGTTATATAGTTTGATATTTGGAGTATCTCTAACTATTAACTCAAGCCTTTGACAAGCTTCTTGATATTTTTTTATCCTATAACATGCAATACTATATAAAAAGTTAATATCGTTTGATTCATGTTCTGGTATATCTTTTTTCAAATATTTTTGGCAAATCTTTATTGTCAGATTTGGATTTTCATTTAAAAATCCCCAAGCTACACATGTTACTGTTCTAAAATTGGAATAAACTTTTAAAGCATTTTTATAAAATCCTAAAGATTTTCGGATGTTGCCTTGGAGCTCAAAACAGTTTCCTGCCACGCAAATCGCTTCTGCTAAAAATTGTTTAGATACAGATGATTCTTTTATGATTTTTGTCACATAAAACAATGCGCTATTATAGTCCTTTAGTTTTCTAAAAATTAGTGACATACGCAAATAAGCTAAGTTTATGTACTTGAAATTTGGATAAGCTTCATATAAAGCAGTAAAGAACCCTAAAGACTCAATAATTAGATCAGAATGAAAATATACTTGGCCAAGTGAGAATTGGATTTCTGGAAGTTCATCTTGACTTGCATCTTCTAGTGAAAGCTTATAATAATTAACAGCTTTTGAAAACTGTTTTAACTTATACATCAAATGGCCAAGTTTAATATAATATACAGAACGCTTTTGGTTTTTTTCTGCTAATGATAAGAGCATTTCTTCAACAATATCATACTTGCCTTCATTTAGAAATACTTCAACATCCCTAAATTCTTCTTCTTGTTGAGTTAAAGAGTCATTATCTTGACCACTGGACTTTTGTTGTTCGATTTTACCTGAAAACATTCTTATTTATTATATATATTTTATTGGTAAGTAAATATCAAGTTATCAAGCTAAGAATTCAAATATAAAAATTCAATTATCTAATGTAATATAATAAAATATATTATTACATTTTGGAATTTAGGATATATGTTATGAAGGTTTTAAAAAAAGACTTGGATATTTGATTTTTAGATATAAAATACCATAAAAAATAAAATATTGAAGTCTTTGTAGTAAAAAAATATTATTGTTTTGTTGATTAGAGTTGAATATGTTGGTTTTAGCTAATTTTTTATACTAAAAATATTCAAAGAGATGAAAGTTTTTGAGTATGCTATTTAGGAGAATTTGGAATAGGGGATTCTGTTGAAATTTGTATATCAGAATTTTTGGAGCTATGATTTTTTTATTAAAGTTTATTTGTTTGGTTTTTGAGCGAGTTGAGTAATTTTTGAAGAAAAAAAAATTTAAGTGGGAAATACGCTGGTGTGAACTTTTGTAGTTTACTAATGTATTCTAGTATAATTTTATATCGATAGATCAAGCAAAATATTATTTCTGATAAAATAAATATGAAATTCTATATGAAGTATAATATTAAAGTTTTGATGAATAGTTGAAGGAAATTTAATTTTAGCTTAAAAGCAAAGTTGGATATTTGTTATAAACTTTTTTTTAAACAATTTTTATTATAAGTTTAGCATCGATTTTTATTTTTCGGTACTAAATTGGTATAAATTAGTATTTATTTCTAATCCTAACAGAATATTTTGTATAATCGCAAATCTAATATGAATTATATTTACATTAGTTTAAAACCCCATTTATTAAACTAAATAATTAGTTTAACATATGGAATTACTTAGCCAAAATAAAAATGATTTTAATTATCACAGAGTTCATAGTTCATCATTTAAAAAACCCCCAAGTATTTCTATCTAAAAAAACCTAAAACCATAACCAAAAATAATCCTAAGCTTCTATTTTTTCTAATTTCATCAATAAAAATACCCTAAATAATTTTTCCCCAAACCCTGAACACACATCTTCCTAATCCTTCCAATCAACAAGCATACTTTATTTCTTCTCTTAAAAGAAAAAACCATACCCTTTAACCAAATCATCATCCCATATAAACCCCAAGACTAAAACCCAAAAATTATATATCAAACTTATTATTTACTAAACCATAAGTCAATAATCATACAAAAAACTCTCTCACGTAGAATATTTTGACCTATAACCTGCTGTTTGATCAATAACTTTCCCAATATCTTGTACAATCTTCATACTATTATTAGCATTTTTCCCATGATATCCTGAAGCTTTAAAAGATGTCCCTAGCTTATTCACAGATTCTGACTTTTGAAAAAACCTTTCTGCACTCAAGCTTCTTCTCGGTACTTTTGAAGCCTGCTGGAAATGAAAATCCAAAAACTCATCAATTGGTATATAATTTTTATTATGATAAGCCAAAACATCTCCATCATCAATTTTCACTTGAACACGTATTTTCCCTATATAAAAAACCCCTGATGATACTTGAAGTATATTTTGCTCGATACCTTTTTCATCTAAAATTTCAGTCAGCAAACTCTCTAAATTCTTTTCAAAATCAAGACTTCCACCTTCTGGACCAAAACTAAACCTAAACGACCCTTCACTTTTTAATGTATCAAGTTCATCTTTAGGTTCTTCTGATTTTGTCTCTATAATTCCTGTTTTATTTTTAAGTTTTTCTATATTAAGTTCTTCTTTTAGTATTAAAAGTTCATTAAAAGCTTTTTCTTTTTCGGTTTTTATGTTTTGTAGATTGCTTTTGATAAGACGTTTTTTCTTTCTGATGGTTTCGATTTTCTCCCTTAGTTCCTGTTCTTTTGATTTGAAATTTTCTAAAGCTTGTGTGTAGAGGTCGAGGATTTCATTGCTTGAAGAGAGTTTTTGGAGTTTTTCAGTGAGTTTTTGGCAGTTGTTTTGGCTTGCTTTGAGTTTTTCTTGGAGGATGAGGATGTCTTGGGAACTTTGCTGTTTTTTTAGAAGGATTCGGTAGGCTAGGCTTATTCGATAGCCTTGGATTTCTTTGTTCCCGTGAATCCAGTCTTTGGTAAATTCGATCAGAGGGATTTCGCCGATAGGATTTGTCCCAAGTTTTAAGAGAAATTTAGATGAATTAGCTTCAGAATCAGAAAGAGTAGTTATTGCAGTCCCAGGCCATACTTTTCTTAATAAGTTATCGTCGTTTTTTATGTAGAGGCTATTTTTTATTGGACTTGCGGTTTGGATGTCAAGAATTTTTATCTGTATGTCAACCATGAACTTTTTATTTTTTATAGTAATTTTAGGAAGTATGAAAAGATACCTACTCAAACATCTAATAATCTAATATTATCTACCCATTCTATTTACTCCAAACTAAGAGGTACAATCATATCCCACTCCTTGACAACTACATCATCTTCCCAAAACTTACCAAATAAATGCTTACTAGTCTCCTGAAACTCTTCCTTCCACTCTTGCAGGTATTTTTTTCCATCTCTAATCTGTTCCTTCCTACAATATTTCTCATTATCATTCTCTTTCCATTCTTCAATCCATTTTTCTCCTCTCTCCCCCCATTTCTTACACCTTTTCTCTCCATCATCTTCACTCCATTCTTCCTCCCAACTTCCCCATAATTCACTAAACCCTTTTTTCCATGCCTGTTTATGTCCTCCATCTTCATTCCATTCTTCTTCCCATTTCCCATTTGCATCTTCCCCTTTATGTTTAGCATAATTCTTCGACCCTTTTTTTAATACTAAACTTTCCCATCTACCTTCATTAGAATGTCCATTAGATATTGTCTTATGTTCATTTTCATTACAATCAAAAGAATATTCTTCAGTAAATTTATAATCAATCCCCATACCTTCAGTAAAACGAGTTGTATGTCCTTCACCATCCATATAAGTTTTTGCTATTCTTTTACTATGTCCTTTTTCCTCCCATTCTTCAACATATTCTGTTTTACCTTTTATAATATTTTTTACACCCCATTTTTTCTCCCCTTCCACCCACCATTTGTCATTGTTTTTCTCTTCTTCAGTTGTACTCCAATTCTCATGCCATTCCTTTTCTGTATTTTTTCCTTTTACATGTCCCCATTTTCTTCCCATATCTTCATTATATGATTTTTCTTCAAACAATTCGTTTTCCTCACGCCAAGTCAGCGACCAAATCTTAGTCCCAGTTTTTCCTTCTTTTTCTCCCCATTTAGCAGTTTCTGAAATCCAATATTTTTCTAAAGCTGAGTCTTCAGGTTTTTTATGCCAGATTTCCTTCCATGAAATCCCATTTTTTTTTCCAGCTTTAGACCCATAATCATTGTTTTCTTCAAGATGAAGATATTCATAGTTTTCTTCATTTGGACTATATGCCCAGTTTTCTTTGGTTTCTGAGTCTTTATTTTTTATACTTGATTCGCCCCAGTGTTTATCCCCTTGTTTCCATACTTTAGTATAGGTTTTTTCATACCATTTTTCTAGAAACCAGGTCTCGCTTGAATTGTCAAACCCTAACTTCCAACCAAGGCCATTGTCTACGTATTCTGCGATTTTCACATGGTCTTCGTATGAGAGAGCGATATAGACACCTGAATCTATACGTGAAAAAGCTTCAGAGTGGGTTGAGAAATATGCGAATACTGGGAATTTTGATAAGTCGTCTAGGGAAAAGTCAGATTTTAGTTGGTTTAGACGTCCTTCAGACAAGCCATCCATTTTATTATATTATCTACAATGGAATTTTTATATTTAATGAATTATTTTTATAGTTTTATTAGGGTTTATTATTTTTTGTTTATAGGGATTTTAGAATATAATGAATATGTGGGAAGAAAAGAAGACTGATGATGGCCGATTTTACTATATAGATTCAAAAGTAAATATTACATTGACTGGCGACCTTAGTTGGATTAAACCTTCTGAGATTGTTGATATCAATATGAACCCAATTGACTGGGAAGAGAAAACAAGCCAGACAGGTAAAACTTTTTTCCTTAACATAAAAACTAATGAGACTTCATGGAGCTCCCTTCCGATTACCAAGACTAGAAAAGCAAACTTGTCACCTACCAGTTCCAATTAAAACTTATAGAAAATCTACTAATCAAGGAATGCAATCTTGCCAGTGGAATTACTATATCTTTACTTGTCCAATATAAATCAGGAATCACCTGTTCAGGACAGAGCTTTGAACCAGTTTCTCCTACTTTGGTGTTTGCAAGTGGTGTTGCAAAATTACCAAAGTGAATTTCTTGTCTTCAAGGACCTTCATCTTTACAGTATCAATAATTACCTGGACCTAACTAGTACAACCGGAGCTCTGACCAATAGAATTAAAGCATTTACTGTAAAAATTACCCTCACTGCAAATACTTATAAACTGTTCACAGCATCAATATCATTAAAAAGTGAAGATGATAACAATTTCCTTTTAACAGAAACAGTGCATCTGGTAAATTTAGTATTTTTTAAGTCAATCTAACTCAGGAGGCACTGTGACATTCACGAATATTTATTTTATTGACTCTGGAGTTTTTGTTGAACTTTCTCAGGAAGCCTATATTCTCTTCCAGTTCCATCAAGGACAACAGCCATTATAGTTACAATATCAATTATTAATTTGACTTTTAATACAGAAGTATTTTTTATTTAACCTACTTCAACTGGAAATATTAATATTGATAACTCTGATGATATAACATTAACTTTTGAAATGGTCTCAAATTGTTCAGGAGATTTTATAAATGGGCTATCAACACCAATTAAATCAACAGGTATATCAAGATAAGTATCTTACTCAGATCTTAATCAAAAGACTTTAGAAAATAAAAAATAATCAGCCTTGATCAAAATCTTTGATAAAAGCAAGCATCAAAACACTCTTATTGGGATATGCTTGCACAGCTAAAGAAGAACATAAATGGAGGATAAACTGAGGGCACCCAGAAATTTTCTACAATTTACTATAATATTTTCAGGAACCTTAATAAAGTCCAGCACATAGTTAATAGCCTGCTTTAATTGAAATTGAAATTGTTTTAGCCTAATTATTATCTGCATTTTTGCTTATTGCAGCCTTGCTTTAATGACTACTTCAAGTAATGATAGATTTTTAGGCNTGGATTAAACCTTCTGAGATTGTTGATATCAATATGAACCCAATTGACTGGGAAGAGAAAACAATAATTTTACCCATAAAAATATTGTAGATCTTTACTCAAAGATCCAATAAAAACAGGCCTAATTAAATTTCTGTTTCTCATTACTAGTAAAAAAAATCTTGCAGATTGATTCTGCATCTTCTCTACAAATCTTATTGCAGTTCATTGTTATATTCAAAAGAAAAATCCTATTTCTATCGATTAAATAATATTTACACTTATAACTTCGAGGATCTATTTTTTTATTTTATCTGGAGATTCATTTTTTAGCATACTTCAGATAGTTATTATTCTATTTCCTACCTCCATGATTCTAAAATTTGGTGGAAGGTAGTTAAGAACTATGCTAGAAAACGAATTCATACAGATAATTTTCCCACTGCTGCTTGGATTTTCACGTCTTTTTGAAGCCGAATCTCTGCGTTTTATTTTTCTAAGGTAAACTGCAAACTCCTCACCTCTTTTTTCTTTAAGATTTTGTTTCTGAAATCTTGCTCCATTTGTTCAACAATTATAAGATGTCTAATGCTATCGAATTTTGGTATTAGCTTCTTATCATATCTGAAATAACCTTTAGCAAGGATATGCTAGAGAAAGAAGCTGACTTAACCCTGGGAATATCTTTTTTAGATTAATATAATTAAAAGATTAGATAAAAATAGACTATTCAAAAATGCCGGGCTTTATGTAAGAAATTTTCATCATCAAGTAACAACAAAAAGAATGCCCCAGTTATACCTCAAAATCTGTGCTATTATCACCTAAACCTTCTGTATAACCTAAGAATAAATCTTCATAATCAAGTTCGTCAAGCAATAAGAAAAAGAAGAATTTAGTTATACCTCCTAAGCTAAATCTCCAGTAGAACCTAAGAAGAAATCTTCATCATCAAAGCAATAAGAAAAAAAAAACTCCAGTTGTACCTCTTAATCCTATGCCTAAATCTCTAGTAGAATTTAAGAAGAAATTTTCATCATCAAGTAATAAGAAAAAGAAGACTCCAATTGTACCTCATTAACCTATGCCTAAATCTCCAGTAGAGCCTAAGAAGAAATCTTTATTATCAAGTTCTTCAAGCAGTAAATAAAAGAAAACTCCGGTTATACCTCTTAAGCCTGTGTCAGTACCAGCATCACTTGAACCTCGAGTGGAATATGTGACATGCACCGAAGGAGTAGCCTCAACATGGAAATTGGAGGATTTCATGCGTATTATGCTTCATGACAGCCAATTTAGCTTTATAAAAACAATCGGCCAAAAAAAAGCAGATTTTTCAAGAACATATCCAAACTCTTAAAAAAAAAGAACGAGAAGACAAGACAAAAAACAAATCACCAGAGAAAATTTCATGAAAATGTTAGACTCTTCAGGGATACTCAAAGCTGAGTCAAAATACTATAAAACTACGCATTTTTTCCAAGGGATCCAAGATGGAGAATTCTTGAAGAAAAAGAACCTAAGTAACTTTATCAGGATTTTCTAGATGAATTTAAAAGGAGAAATAGAGAAAAAATAAGACAGCAAAGGAAGCAACAAAATGCAGATGCTGAAAAAAGTTTTGAAGAAAACGAAGAGATTGATTTTACAACAAAATGGTCAACAGCTCAGAAGGTTTTGGCTGAAAATCCTCATTTTAAAGCACTTGATAAATTGGATCAATTAGAAGTTTTTAGTAAGTTTATTGTGGAATTTGAAGAGAAATCGCAGGAAAATAAAAAACTTGATGAACGGACGAGGGCTAGGAAAAATAGAGAAAGTTTTAAAAAATTACTTGAAGAGTATGTGAAGACTGGGGAGATTATAGCGATAACACATTGGAAGGATTTTTATATCAAACTTAGAGACCCAGTGTATTTAAATCTTATGAGTCAGTCTGGGTCCACATCTAAGGAGATATTTACGATATTATTAAAGAAAAGGATAAGATTAAAGATCATAAAGAGATTATGATGATTGCTTTAGCGAATTTTGAGTTTTCTAAGAACACTTGTTATGAAAATATTTTGCCTATATGAAAAGATGTGATTAAATCGATACCGGAAAATTTGAGATCAATAACTATAATAATAATTTTCAAATATACTTAAATCCTATATGATTAATACACAAAAATTATTACAATTTTTATAAGTTTTAATTAAAAAATCAAAAATATTTCGAAATCTAACTAAGAAAAATGCCTAACCCATATTTTTAAAACTACTTAGTTATTTATTACATCTAATTAATTAATAATTTCTTTAGATC
>MPUH01001650.1:0-10980 GCA_001970955.1 Stentor coeruleus | reverse complement strand
GTTGGACTTAGAACACTTGGTTTAAACCCAAGTTTGAGTGAAATCAAAACAATGATGCAAAAATTTGATAATGATGGGACAAATAGTTTAACTTTTGATGAATTTATTGAAGTTTATACTAAATGTTTGAGCTATAAAAGTAAAAGGGAAGAAGAAATTAGAGAACAGTTTAAAATAATGGACAAGAATGGGGATGGGAAACTTTCATGTGAAGAATTAAAGGAATTGCTTATGGAAGGTGATGAAGCTTTTAGTGATACAGAGTTAAGGATGGTTTTTGAAGAATTTGATAAGAATAATGATGGGATTGTTGATATCTCAGAACTTTTGGAAGCATTGATAGGGGGTTAAAATATAAAAAAGTTGATAAAATCGTAAAGTTAGTATTTTGTTAAGAAAATTATGATGATTTTATGTGTTTTATATAAAACTATGAATTAAAATACAGTATTATAAAGATTATATTTGAAAAGTTTATAATTGTCATTAATTATAAAGGTCTCTAACCTTCTCTCAATACTTAATCACTGTATTTTTTCCTAGTTTTCCCTGTGTAAATCAGCTCAAAGCTCCCAGTATTAGCATTATTATCAGTACTATAATCCACAACAACCTTAACAATATCTTCCATAACCCTTTTGACTAAACTTTCAGTAATAGACTAAATAAAACTTACTGTGCTATAATCCATAGCAGGACTTGAATTTATTTCTATAAGCCACGTATTCAAATTATTATCCACCATCAAATCATACCCAAAAAGTTCGAAACTATTTTTCCTGCCAAGATTCCCAACAGAAATCAAAGACCTTTTTACAATATGTTTAATATCAGGGAAAATCCTTGAATTCCAAACATCATGTTCAAATTCACTTATTAAATATTCTTTAAAAGCTCCAAGACTCCACATGCATCCTTGTATTTCAGCTTTATGGAATTCTTTTGATTTTTTAGAAATTGAGTTATTAGTAAGATGGGCATAAACATCAGATAATTCAGATAAAGTATAATCATTTATTGTAAAACGTAAATAACATTCTTTGAATATCCAAATAGTTAATGGCTCACTACTTGATACAAGAACCCATTGACGGATATCGAATTTTTTAGAATTTATAAGTAAAGGGTTTTCTATATATTTTTGAACTACACATAAATCAGAACTATTTGTATAATCATAAATGTCTCTTATACAAGTATGGATGCTAATATCTCGACCTCTTGATTTATGCCCTGGCTTAATAATCCAAATATTCTTCGACCCATTAATATAATACTGTGGGTCAAAACCTCTCAAATCCCTATTCGTTTCCAAAACCGCTTCATGTAAATTTTCCTCTTTATAACACTTTGCATAATACAAACCAATCATCCTTTGATCCACAGTTGATAAAATCCTCCAATCATTATTCAAAACAATCCCATACTCTTCTTCATCAATCCCATATTTCAACTTCCCAATCCATCTTTTACTTATCTGTACAGATGCAGCAACTTTTTCATAATGATACTTCCCCATATCATTTGCAGCTTCTTTTACCATTGAAGTTGCATAATTAATTTTAAAATACTCATTAAATCTTTGAAAACCCCTGTCATTAAGTTTGAAACATCTTGGAAAAAAATACAAACTACTTTTGCCTCCTGGTTTCTGTAGTTGTTTATTTAAATTCTTACAAAGATTCCATTTCGCTGTTAATTGTAAATTCCTTGGGAAATGATTATATACTTGCCAATCATTTATATTTATAGGAACCCTTGCGCTTCTAGACCATTTTAAGTCATAAAAAATACTTTCAATGTTAGGGTTTTCAACCCAACCTCTTCTGACCAATGCTGTGCGTAAATCTGGGTATTTGCCTTTAATAATAAAAACTTTAGCATCTAAATTTATTTTGTTATGATATTTCCATAGATCAAAAGGTTTTTGAGGTTTGAGGATTTTAAGTTCAACATGACTTGTACTTAGTCGGGTACGATTTTTAAAGATCGAAACTGAGTTTTTTTCAAGGTTTTTTTCAGGGTTTTTTACAGGTTTCTGAGGTTTTTTGATTTCTTGGCTTTTTTCAAGTCCCCCGATTTTACTTGTGATAGTGATTTTTGATGAAAGGTAAGGAGAAGCTGTGACTTGTAAAAATGGGCTCGGGACATGTTTTACTGATAATTCAGATAATGCTTTTTTAGGCTCGTAATGCTTTAAGAGTTTACTTTCGGATTTTGTATAAAAGTTTAGAATCCCTTTGATAACATCTTTCTGCATGTGTAAACATTTACGAACTTTATCAGCTTCATTAGTTGATTTTTCACTTGTGTTATGCTTTGATTTTTTCAAACTGTTAAGACAGATCAAGTCTTGCATTTATTACCATTTTGATAGCAAAATCAAAATATTATGTTTTTTGTTGATAGCGTAAGTGTTATAAATAGTATGGGGAAATCTTAATTTTTTGTATTTTAATACTTGAATAAATGTTTAAGACTATATAGGTAGAAAAGCTTATAAAAAAAAATATGGACACGCTTGAAACAAACTTTTTACCAATTGAAGATGAATTTAAACATATATTGAAGCCTTGTAGTATTTTTTCAGTTATAGCACTAGCGCTGTTTATTAAGATTATTATGCGTAAACATTGTCTGAGTATTTATGATAATATAAGTTCTAGATTGGATAGGGCTATTGCTGAAATAGAAAAATCTTCAGCTGAAGATCAAAAATTTTTAAGCCACTTGTATAAAACTTGCATTTCAAGTCCAGGTAGATTATCATTAAAAGAACTATGCAAATACTGTAGTGATAAAACATTTTACCACAAGCTTGAGTGTATCAGCAATAAAATAACCATGTGCTATAATGTAAATAAAGATAGCTTTATAGAAAATATATGCCAAGAACTAAACATCTGCATTGAAATAGATGAAGACATTTATAACTTTAAAGAAAATATCCCAAAAATTCTCATCAGATTAAAATCTACATCTGAATTTTATTCTTTACAATTAACCAAAGAAGAAATAGAAATCTGTCTAATTTCTGAAGAAGTTTATATAAATTTCTTCAGATATCCTTATATCTTAATAACAAAACCTAACAAAAAATTATTATCAAATTCTTTAGAAAATTCAAAATATTTCTCTGAAGAATCTGTCTCAACAACAAATTCAATTGGCAGAAAAATTGAAAGTGCTCCAGTATTCCAAATCGATAAATCTTTCGGTACGGATGATAAAATGTCACGTTCTTGTGTAATATCGATGCCAAAATTTACAAGATTTAATTTAAAACAATCATCTTATAGCCAAAAATGCAAAATATGCAAATGTTTATTAAATGTTTATAACTGCGCTTTTATTTGTGATGAATCAAAATGTCATATATGTAATAAATGTAGATTTAGAAATAAGAAGAAATGTATTTCATGTGAGATGCCATATGGAAAATATGAGTCGATTTTGAAAGTGATAAAGATAAGTTACGGTTTGAAATAATAAATTATAGCTTAATATCTAATTATAAGTTTATTATGCAGGAAAAATATCTAAAAAAATGTTCTCTGAAACCAATCTTTTCTTTATAATAACAATTCGATGATGCTCATCATGTAAATGTTTATGTTCATGATTTTTAATACTCCCATGTGGTATATCATGTGATGCTTTTATAATTTTAGAATGAATAAAATGGTTATGGTCAAATCTGTATCTTTCTTGCGATTTACAACGATGATTATGGGGTTTTCTTTTTTGTCCTGTAGAGTTTCGGTATGATTGTGCTTTAGGGTCTTGAACTCTATGATTTTTATCTATTGAAGAGATTGTGAGTTGGATTGGGATATCAACCATATTATTATAATTACTTAAATATCATATAATAATTATGCTTGAATGCTAAGGTTATTTTTTAGGATACACAAGATATATTAAGAAAAANTAAACTTAAATATCATATAATAATTATGCTTGAATGCTAAGGTTATTTTTTAGGATACACAAGATATATTAAGAAAAATATAATTTTTGAAGATGTAGGTCTGGTTATTATAAAATATTCTCATATTCAGAATTATTAAGGCTAATTCCTAGTGTTAAAAGTGAAAATCTTTTTGGAAAACTTATTGAAAGATAAAAGAAATGTTATCACTTGGAACATATAATAAAGGTAGAGATACCTCAACAGGGGGAAAGTATAAATCAATCGGTCAAGAAATTATACTAATCAACCAAGGGTTAATTTTATGTGTTTTAGACATAATGAATATATAGAATTTCTTATAAACTAAATAACAGAAATTCTATTAAAATCTCAAATTTTTTGGTCGAAAGGTCTCAGATGGAAAGATATGAAATTAAGTATTCTAATATATAACTTAATTATATTGTTTAGAATATTAATTAATCTGAAACTTTTAAATGATGAAGAAGTCTGAAAATTTACAAGTAATTATAATTAAATGATTATTTGTAGCAATATTTTTTTTAGATTTATATGAACTCAATTAATTGATTCTTTGGACTTGTGTTTATGCTGGCAAAACAGGTAAATTTTATGGTTTTTTACTATAAATCATATGGGTGATTGTAATTTTGATTATTTTTACTGTAGGGTTTTTGTAGATTGTCTCAAATTTGAGGATTTAACTCAACACGAACTTGTTTTGAATAATCAAATCTCAAATCTAACCTAATTTCCAAATATAATAAGCATATCAGAATTCAAATCAACACCACAAAAGATCATATACTAAATTATATCCTATACCTTTAATATCATATATTTATTTCCTAACTTACAAATAAATCATTTATTCTTCATCAAATCCATCTTCAAAGAACCTTAAATAACTCTATAATCCAACTTTCATCAATCTCACTTAGCTTATAACTCCATATCCATACAACTTTTTCCAATAAAAAACTCAAAATAATTATAAAATAAATTCATTTCTCACAATATAAATTCTATAAAAATCATATCTTCGATTATAAAATCCTCTTCTATCAAACAATTTCTTCAACATCAAAAAAACACCTAAATAATTTTATTTAACTTTATTTGTACATTTTTATTAACATAGAGGACTTTTTCAAGTAAAACTAAAGAACAAGTTGAGGATAATTATTAATAGTGTAAATGGAAGAATGAGTTGTATTGTATAATAAAGAAATGCTTGAAGAAAATAAAATTGGGTTTAACCTGATGTATGCTTTGCGCTGTGCTATACAATCAGACAATCTTCCACAGATTGTAAAAATATTTGCAGAGCATGAATATTTAACTCCTGATAGTTATTTCCATGGAGGTAGTTCAGCTCTACATTATGCATGCTCAATTGGAGCTATTGATTGTGTAAACTACTTTTTGAAAGTATGTAAATGTAACCCGAATTCAACTAGCTCACAGTATGGAATGGCTCCAGCACATATGGCTGCTATACATGGTAAGCTTGATATAATATCTTTGCTTCATGAATTCAAAGCTGATTTAAGACAAGTAGATAATGAAGGGGAAAACATATTGCATAAAGCCGTACTTTGTGGAGATATTAATTTTATTCAAATGCTAACGAAAGTCTATCGTCTTGAAAGTCTTCTGACCCTTCCAGATAAGAATTCTAATGTTCCTGTTCAGTTCTTACAGGAGTTGGTGAATAAAGGATTACATCCTAAGCAATTGTCGAAAGATACTCCAGATAATACATTGCCTGAGTTGTTGAGTTACTTAAGAGCTAAGACTGAAGAGTATCCGACTAAGAGCAAGAGATACTTTTACCAGCTTCGTCTTTTGCTGAAAAATTCAATTATATAATTCTTAGTTATAATGTTTCTTCATTAAATAGAGAGATGGATAAGTAAATTTATAAGCTTTTTGGTAGATTTTGTATGAAAAATCTGTATAAGGTTTAGATTTTATGTTTTCAGTAATGATTAATGTAAATTGTGTGTGATGTTTTGAGAATAAGGAAAATTTTGTTTGGGATTTATGTAGGAGACCATCAATTTTTAAATAACAAATGTATTCGTGATTTTTATTTATCTTTCACATCAGTGTTAAATATTTATGATTATTTCATAAACACAGAACTTGCTTTAAAATTGTTATTTGAGAAAACTGTATTTTGTATATATAATAGTAATTATTTACATTATTTATATTTAACTATGGATGATTTATTATAATTATAGAATGACATCAAATTGGAAAAAAAATGATAAAACTCCGCAAGAAATCCCTATGTCAGAATTTTCTATATCTTCCCCAGAAGAATCAAAATCAAAATACCAATCAAACCCTTCAAAAATTAAAGAAAATTCTAATCCAAAATATATAGGTTATATATCCCAACCAGAATCGATATTTCCACCTGGGCAAAATAGTGAAAAACCTCAAAGCTCCATAGCAACTAATCCTAAAACCCAAAAAAAAGACCATGAAGCTTTTTCATGCAAAAAAAATCCTCAACTTAAAATTATAGAAAACTCAATCAACAATCCTAATCCGAATGAAAACTATTTTACAGCTAAAGAAAATTACATAGTTTTTCCTGATAAAAATCTAACAACATCATCTCCAGAGTTATACAAATCCGCCAGAGAGCAAACATTAAAAAATCTCGATATTTCAATTGATAAAAATTCTCGATCTTGCAACTTATGTTCTCTTCCTATAGACCCATCAGACATATCCATATTATTTTTATGTTCACATTCATTCTGTTATATCTGTTTTTATAACAGACTTCAAGAAATTATAGCAGATGAAATACCCCAGCTTATGAAATGCACTTGTAATAAAGTAGTTTATTATTACTTATTTGGGGAAAATCTAGACACTGAATCTTTAGAACTTTATATAGAAATGATATCAAAAATATCAACATCAGACAATGGTTCTTATTCTTTATGTCCTTACGATAAATATATAAACAAAAATTTACCATATAAAACATTTATAAAATGTGATGAATGCCATATGGAATATTGTGTGAAATGTGGACAATATCATAAAAACCAAACATGTTTTGAAAACTATGACCAAAATTACAAACTTGAATTATTATCAAAAAAGCCAAAATGCACACAATGTAATGAAAACCCTTTAGAAATTGAATTATCTTGTGAATGTAAACTTTGTATAACTTGTGCTAAATATATTATTACTGATTTTCTATATAATATTAGCCCAACTGATGACCCTAGATGTAAAATTCATCAATTAATAATCCCAAGAGTAGATATTTATAGATCATTTGGAGGAGAACATATGTTTATAAGAGAACAAGAAAAAGCAATAGATTATATGATATTAACCCCAAAGTTTATATGTGAAATATGTCTTAATGAAAATAATGTTAATAAATCTATAACATTAGAATGTGAACATAGGTTTTGCTCAGATTGTATGAAAAACTATTTAAATACTCTTATGATAGACTCATCTTCTGTTGGTAGGATGATATGCCCGAAATGTGATGTAGAAATACCTTATGATATAATAAAAAGTAACTCTGAACCTACAGTTTTTGAGAAGTATTTGAATTTCACTGTTATGGCATATCAACCTCAAAAAAATTTAAAAGATGATGAGGAAGAAGTCATGAAATGGTGTATAAAATGTAATTTTGGATGTCTTATCAGTATATATGATAAAAAATTTCAATGTCCGAATTGTAAATCAGAATGTTGTCCTAAATGCAATAAAAAGCATTACTTGGGAATTTGTGAAGATTTAAGAATATCAATGACCCCAATACAGTTGAAAACTTTATTAGGTCATAGAGATGATTATTTTGATAACTTAATGAAAAATTGTTGTAAGTGTCCTAATTGTAGAGAAGCTATTGAAAAAGTATGTGGGTGCAATTTCATAGAATGCAAATGGCCGAGGTGTAAAGAAGTGTATTTTTGTGCGATCTGCAATAAAAGATTAAGGGTAAAGGCTATATAGAAAGATCAGCATTATTCCCATTACAAGAGATCAGGACCATTTGGAGGGACTTGCAATACAACAGATTATCTTCCTGATGATTAATTCATTAGTTTAAGATTAGTTAAATCAATATTTCATCTGATTTTTCCTAATAAATCTGAAAATTCTATCTCTTTATACTACATTTCTTTATAAAATTTTTTTATCATATCATTTCTGTAAAATTTTATAATAAAATATATTATATGAAAGCAGAAGTCCATCAAACTAATGAATTCAAAACATGCTATTACTGCAATAAAAATACCTCACCAGAAGACTATTTACAACTATCTTGTAAACATATATATTGCATTGTATGTCTTTATAACACCTTCCAAGATTTTTCTGATAATTATCTCTGCACTTTCTTCCAATGCAAATGTAAAACTGTTATTTTCTACCCTTCTATAATCGATTATATATCATTAGACAGCTTATCAATTTATATAGAAAATGTATCAAGTAAATCTTTACAAATCAACAATGAAATTTTCATATGCCCAAAAAACCATAAATGTAGCTTAATTTATACATGTAAAACTATAAACAATTGTACTGTTTGTGGATATAAATTTTGTTTAAAATGTGGGATTTCTCATATAAACCAAACATGCTACGAACACTTTACTGAAAACTTTTTACCAAACTATAAAAAACTCAAAGGTGAATGTCGAGTTTGTAAAAATGTTATAAAAGATTTAACATTGAAATGTGGATGTGAATATTGTAATAATTGCTTAAAAGACTATATAATAGATCAAATGTCAAACCCAAACATACAAGATTTTAAATGTAATGAACATGATGTTTATATAATAAAAGCTGATATATACGATGCATTTGGTAATAAAAACATATTCCTCAATATCCAAAACCAAATAAAACTTAAGCATTCCCTTATTTTTTACTGTGAAATTTGTTTTGATAATCATGAAATAACTAATTCAATAATATTAAACTGCAAACATAGATTTTGTCAAAAGAGCCTTAGTGAATATTTTATATTTGAAATCCGTAATGGGAAACTTTTTGATAATATAAACTGCCCATTATGCCATAGAAAAATTGAGTTTGTTATAGTAAAAAACAATATTCCTGATGATTTTTATAATAAACATATTGAGATTAGTATTAAAAGATATAAACCAAAAGATGAAAATGAAATAATGAAATGGTGTATATCATGTAATACTGGGTTTATTGTAGATAAAAATGAAAGGAAATATACTTGTAATTTATGTAATAAAAAATATTGCATTAAATGTGATAAACAACATGATGGAATAGAATGTGAACTTAATGATTCATTTACAATTGTAGAAAAAAATATTTTGTTTGATAGAAAAAATGAGTTTTCTAAACAGAATTATGTTAAGTGTCCTTGTTGTAAGAATGCTTTGAATAAAATATCAGGGTGTAATTTTATTAAGTGTATATGGCCTGAATGTAGAGGGGAGACTTTTTGTTTACTTTGCAAAAAAATTCTTAAAGTATTTTTTATATAGCAAACTCAGCATTATTCGCATTATAAACTTTCTGGACCATTTGGCATGGTTTGCAATACGATGTGTGGGATTTCTGATGATGACACTTAGTTTAAAATATGATTTATAATTAGATTATTATATAAGATTGGTTTATATATGATTTATAATTAGATTACATATAAGATTATTATATAAGATTGGTTTATATATGATTTATAATTAGATTACATATAAGATTATTATATAAGATTGATATTATATATGATTTATAATTAGATTACATATAAGATTATTATATAAGATTGGTATTATATATGATTTATAATTAGATTACATATAAGATTATTATATAAGATTGATATTATATATGATTTATAATTAGATTACATATAAGATCAGTGATTTTAATTAAGATTGTTATAGATTTATAGTTATTATATTTAAAAGATCACATTTTTATATTTATTTCATGAATTTCCGCTTGTGTTAAGTCCATTATAATCTTTTTAAAATACAATATTATCATAAATCACAGTCTTTTAATATAAATTATTCATCAAAAAAACCTATTCAAAATCAAACTTTAATAAAAAAATCAAGCGCATTTTTCACAAAGCAAAATTTTTGTTTCTTTTTCTATTAAATAATAAACCTATTATATTTTCCTATCTTTTTCTTTAGAAATGTAAAAATGATAATACATAACCAGGAGTATTCTACAAGACACTTACGTCGAATAAAGAAAATAATAATAAACCAGCTTCAAATCCATAAAAAAGCTGAACAAGTTATGAGTAATACTCCACCTAATTCTAGATACGCTTCATGTATAAAAGCTAACTACATAAAAACATCCCGATTAACTTCTTTACCACCAATTCTCGCTCCCCAACAAAGATTAAAATCCCGTTATTATCCTGAATCTATAACCCCAGCTCCTAAAATACCTCGAATTCCTAAAGGATCATCTAAAATTACTGATCTAGGCATAGTCAATGGATTTTCAAAATACTTCAGTGTAAGACGAAGATCAAAATCTCAAGACACTAGAAAACCTCTTCAAGTATCAGAGAAAACTCAAGTAGATCCTCTTGATATTACTAAAGATACAATTGTAGAAGATCATGAAGTCTGCCCTTTAACCATTTTAGTTAAATTTAAAAAACATATAAATTAATGAATGAATCTTCAGCAGAAATCACAGTTTTTAAGTGGATTTATGTGACTATTTAGAGGAACAAATCTTAGTTGGNGGAACAAATCTTAGTTGGAAGAGGAAAAGAGATATTTGGCGGGTGTTTCATAAAATACAAACTACTCATTGAAGAAGGTGAAATGGATCATAGATACTACAGAATCAAAATTTATCTAAATTATAGACTCTCACTTGACCTAGCTATTAGTCAGCTACAGAAACAATGGTACTTATGGAGTATTGAAATAGGAAACTCCAAAGTCGGTGATGACGGTGAACTTACTATCTATGCACACCAAAATCCAAGATTGAAGCTGAAAATCTGGGTA
>MPUH01001649.1:0-10995 GCA_001970955.1 Stentor coeruleus | reverse complement strand
ATCTTTAAGCTACGCAAAGTCGTATAAAAATAATTTTTCACTGAGTTATCTGTACGGCCTGGAAGGAATTTAGCTATTTCAGTCCACTGATTTCCATAGAAAGCATGACATCGGAAAAGGGTTTTAGCCTCATCCTCACTCCATACTGATTTTGAAACATTTGGTTTGAGATGATTGATCCATCTTTCTCTACACTTCTTACCACTTCTGAGTTTGACTCCAAACTTTGTTACCATAAGGTTTGATACAGCCGTCCAGTCTTCAGTTCCTAATTGCCCAACTACTTCAACAAGACACTCATCTTCCTATATAACTGTTACGTATTGATCCCATTGCTTCCTATCATTCATATTTTATATTCATTCAATTAAGAGTAAGAATTATGAGTTAGTAATAAGATTAAGTAATATTTCTTGGAAGACTATGCCTGTTATGAGTTGCTTTAAAGTAGCAGAGGCTATTTTTCAATACAGATAGTCTGATTGAATCTTTTCTGTTAAAAGAAATTTTACTTACTGAAGAGTTTTGATTAAGGCTTGGGAAATAAGAGAAATCACTTATAGACTTTTTATGTCTAGTATTATAAGATTCCCAGTTTATTGAGTATTTTGGCATATGATTTTCCTTTTTGCCTAAAATATGAAATCTATTCATTAGGGAACAAATTGGCCTTTCTGTCTTAGGAAGACGATAAAGCAAAGAATCAACTGATCTAAGTTTTTTATTAGGCAAAGACATTTATTAATTATAACTATAAGAGTTTGCTTTGAATTAATATAATCAAAAAAAATATATAAACCGATCAAAGCTAGAAGGTTTGATATAATTTGGTATGATATTGTACGTAGTATGTTAATAATATATGCTAATTATACAAATAATTGATTTAGAAGCTTAAACTTTATTGAAAATAACTTACTGATAACTAATTTTTAAGTCATTCATCGAACTAAAACAAATTGTATATATGATATAGATTTTCTTATTGGAAAACAATCATAGTTGTTAAGATGATAAATTTCTTGCATTGGTTTATATATTTAATTTATTCCTTGGTAAGTTTTGATATCTAAAAAAATTGATAATAATTATATGTTGGCTTTATAGCAGTTTATAAAGAAAATTATTTATTAAAGTATTAAGATTATGTGAAGTATTTTATTTTTTTAAATAATGTAAATAGTTTATGAAGTTATATATATTATTTGAATTAAGCTTATGTAGCATTAATTATTTTCAAACGATATACTTTATAAAATTTCTGAAATAATTAATGCTGCGAATTCAATTTGTATATAGCAAAAATTAAGAGGTATTAAATAATTTTTATTTAAAAGCTTGATGGAAATTTTCAAAGGTCTTCGAACATGAAAGAGTTTAAAATAAACTTCAAGCAAATTTTTATACTCTTGTAAAAGTGGCTTTTTGCAAGATTATATTATATTGTAAGAGAAGCTTTCTTAATATAAAAAAAATATACACTGTATAAAGGCTAGGGAATGAAAATTAAAATATATATGCAAAAAATACGCTAAAAAATATCAAGGAAAATAATGAAGGATTCAAAAAGTGAAGATCACTCAGATTGCAAAGTTGATAGTTTAAATAGGCCGATGATTAATGAAATTAATCAAATATTTATTATATTCTCTATAGAAATCAAAAAAGCATTAAAAGATAATGTTTTTGTGATACCTTAAGACAGGATAATGCGATACTGTATTTAGTGCCTGAGGATTATGTCATGATAGCTGATATTATTGCAGAGATACTGAGATAGTGATAAAATATGATTGTATTTCAGTTAAGATACTACATATTGGCAAATATAATACTAATATGGACCAATGTGCAATTCATATATATATTAATTTGATAGAAATATATAATCGATATGTAGCAAATAAATAGACAAAATATGGCCATATGATCAAAATGCAGTAAGGGGTGGGTGTATATTACTACACTATGAAATTTATTCCTGAGCTTCTCATTTATTTAAACTTATAGATTATGTATTAAAAATCAGTGCATACTTGAAGATATTCAATTAATGTATTAATGTATAAACTATTCAATAATCAGCAAATAAGTTAATATTTAAAAACAAATTTCAATATTGATAGTAAATTTTTCTAAGGGCTATAAAGATGAAATATTTTTAAACAAAGACCCCCCTTTCTCCTATAGTAATGGAATACAAGAATACGTACTACTTGGGTTTTTCTGAGATTCCTCTGGTTAATCATGCCCCATTCAAGTTTTTTGCAAAAGAGAATCCAGATCCTCCAACCCTCAGCAATGAAAACAAATGCGAAGTTTGTAATTCTGACAATAACATTATGCTAATGACCTGTTCTATATGTGGTATAACTATTCACAATTACTGTTATGATATGCAAGCATATACTGTTCCTTGGACTTGTCAAGCTTGTGTATATACCTTACTTGTAAAAGAAAGTGTGAAATGTAGTTTATGTCAAAACTATTCTGGGGCATTACGTAAATTCCCTGAGGGGTGGATACATAATATTTGTGCTAAATGGCCAAAATATGATAAAAGTATGACAAGTCCATGCAATATGTGTGGAGTTCATGATGATTTTCTTACAAAATGCGAAGAATGCGAACTTTGCTTCCATCCTTTTTGTGGATTTCTCAGTGGCATGAGAAATGTTTCAGGGTGTATTAAGTGTGAAGAGCACTTAGGAAATGAAAAAAAAATTGAAAACAAACCAGTGACAGTGATTGTAAAAGAAAATCCTGTTGAAGATTTGATTATTGTTCATACTGTAAATGAACCTCTTCTCGATAAACCTTCTGAAAAACCTACTGAAAAATCTACTGAAAAATCTACTGAAAAATCTACTGAAAAACCTACTGAAAAACCTACTGAAAAATCATTAGAAAAACCTTCAAAAAAACCGAAAATAGATGAGATTATGAGTAAGGCACATAAGAATATTAAAATTGAAGAAAATATTGTCAAACATTATAGAAAACCGAAAATCGATGAAGTTTTTGGGAGGATTTTCAAAAAGCCCAAATGCGATGAAGGTATGGGTAAAATCATGAGAAAGTCAGCAGTTGAAGAAAGCAGTGGGAAAAGAGTGAAGGATAAACCCTCAGAAGAGACTAAAAGTAAAATTGCTTCTAAGGATAAATCATCTGAATATTTAGATAAATCTCAAAGAAGACCTAAACTTGATGAAGATAAGGGCATTCCTTATAAAAAAGTGAAAATCGTAGAGGAAATTAAAAGTCCGAAAAAAATAAAAATTGAAGAAGAGAATAAAAGCCAGAAAAAAACCAAACCTGATGAACAGAATAAAAAAAATAAAAAGACTAAGGAAAATGAGCAAAAATATGTTCAGGAAAGGCTTAATTATCATTCTACTAATGAAAAAGATGGACTTTATACTTTTAAAGGTGCTCTGATCGCTGAGACAAATTTTAAAAAAAAATGCACAAAGGTTGAATTGTCTAATCAGCTTGAAGACTTTCTGTTTCTCAATTGCAATTTGACTAAAATTTCTTATATTCTTCCTCATAAACTAAGAACAATATTTAAAAGGAAAGAATTGTTTTACAAAGACTTCCCTGAAATTGTTTTAGAGTATTCAGAAATGATTTATTAATTAAGTTAGGGACTTTGTCATAGAATAGTTTTTAAGTTTAGTTTATAAGAGTTTTAATTATAATTTTAATGTAAGTTTCTCACCTAAATGTTGAGTACTGCAAACAGGCATAAGGCTATCCTAGTTTATACAATGATTGAAAATTTTCAAGAAATCCTTGAATCTCTTCTTAAATGTTTTACACTAACTCCCTTAAATCAAATTTCAGCAACCAGCTAATGAGTTGAGTCTTTTGGACATAAAAATTAAGTTAATTTGTTCTAGACGCACACTATCTAGTCTTAGTCACCTTATCCAATTTCTAATTTAGTTCATATTCTTAGTTAATAACAGCCTAGTTTCATCATCCAAAAATTTTTTATCCTAGATTTGAAGCAAATAAAACATAAAAATCTAAACAGTCTTACTAAATATCAAATACAACCATCAAAAAACTAACAATAAACAATACTTTAAATCAAAAAAATAAAACTGAAACATTCAAATAAATCCTCACTAATCTTATCATATTCAATAAAACTAAATCTAATCAAAACAAAATTAATATTTTTTAAAACTAAACAAACTTACGATATTTTTTGTCTTTTTACTACTTGAAAAACCGAAATGATTTCATCTATAGAAACATTATCATTTATACTTTTAAGTACATTTTGAGCAACTTCAGTAGAATTAGGCGTACTTTTATCAGACCGTTTCTTAAGAACATTCCACTTATTATTAACCAAATTGCATTCAACGATATCCCCATCATTTAATTCAATACACCCAATATTACTCATAGAAGAAAACTTTTCCAAATTCCTACCAAGTGTGCAAAGTTCATAACTATTATCAGATGCGACTTTAATATGAAAATCCAATGTATTAAGCTCACAAGGTTTCCATTTTAAAATCCCAGGATTAGATCCAAGAATATACTCAGCATCAACAGCTGTAAAAATAAGCCCATCACATTTATGAGGAATCTTTGGCATTATATGATGCCACAAATAATCAATTTGCGTGGTTTCAAAAAAGTCTTTTAAGTAAACTTCTACTGAAACTTTTGAAGCTTTACCAGCTTCTCTAACAGGATAAACAAGACTATACCAAGCAGATTGAAGTCTTTCAAAATAATTGTTTCGCATAAAACAAATACCAGCTGAGAATAAAGTATCAAATATCAGAATCCGTTTATTTGTTTCATGGTCAAGAACTAGTTCAACATCAAAAATACTATCGCCTTTTAATAGTAAAGATGGTACTTGAATATATATGCGCCAAAACCTATATTTACGATCAATTAGAAATGATTGTACATCGTTAACCCCACGACTATTAGGAATATTTGGAATAAAAAGCAAATATCTAACACCATCTGATTTTTCACATACAAGGTATTTTGTATTTCCAACAAGATGCTCTCTTGCAAATGATACGGGATGACTACCAGGAAACTTCTGTCTATTGAAACTGTTTTCTGATGAATTTTCTTCAAACAAAGACCAGACTCGCTTTTTAAGATTTTCCTTAATAGTAGATTCAAGAATTTCCTTTCCAGGTTCTTCGAGATTTATCATTTTATATTACATATGAATTTTACCCATTTTCTGTATCCTAAGCGTAATTATTTTGGACCTTTTATAAGTAATTTACAAAATGAACGAAGAATATTTAAAGGAAACTCTTACGAAAGAGAGTGAGAAATCATATAGTCCTGTTGCTCGCAATGACATTTCTGGTTGGTTTGATGATATTCCAACTCGTCCTGTATTAGTTATAAGAACTAAAGCTCGGTCAATATGTAAAGCGAATACAGTCAGTAAGAAAAAGTCTTTGAATACTTCAAATCCAATTCAGAAAACTAAAAAACCTATAAGTCTCTTTGAATTTTTTGCTTTGAATACTCATCAATTACGGTATAAAAAATCAACTTCTTTTATGAAATCATCTTCTAGACCTTCATCTTCAGGGAAGAAAACATACCCTAAAACACCGAATAAGACTCAGACTAATACTAATACTTTGTTAAAAACAAACAAAAAAAAACAGGCATTTACGAATATTATGCTGAATAAAATTGTCGTACTTGATAAATTGTGTTTATATAATAGAAACTTTTCACCTAAGAGAACTAAAGGGATAGACAGATTTAGAAGATCTTCATCATGTTTAGGAGATTCAAATAAAAATCTTGGCAACGGACTTGCTATCTATGGAAGCAGCTGTGATATTAAATCTTTATAAGTTAAATAAAATAAGGAAAAATTATGATTTGTAAAACTTTGTAAGTTTGATTTGTTTAAGCAAAAATATTGATAAAAGGGCCAATTCTCTGAAAATTATAATTTATGAAACAACCAAGCTAAATATCAAAACTTATCANCCTTATTTTTTTTAAATTCGATACTGATTAGATAATAAAATAATCTCTTCAAAGGGCCAATTCTCTGAAAATTATAATTTATGAAACAACCAAGCTAAATATCAAAACTTATCACAATTAACAAAATTAGCATGGGTATATTTTGAAGCACAAAACTCTATTATTCTACCTCTTAATAATTTTAAAATGACAATCATCATTAAAATTCCCATAAAATTTTTAAAATTCTAAAAGTCCATTATCTTAATCTTTTCAAAACAATTTTTTTCTTTTTGATCTCAGCAAGGCTCTTTCTTACAAATAATTAATAATTTTATTAACTTTTTTACTTTGACTTTAAATATTTTATTATAAGTAAGCCTAATATCATCCTTTGATATTAATTATAAATTATACAATGCAGCGTAATCCCAGAATGATTTATGTAGGCAATATTGAAGATAGCACTGAGTATAATACTTTGTATGAATTATTTATCAAATTTGGCGACATAAAGAATATTGATATTCCAAGAGACCCGATCAGTTTGCAAACAAGAGGTTTTGCTTTTGTTGAATATGAAGAAGAAGAGGATGCAAAACATGCGATTTTCAATATGCATAATTCGCTTATAAACGATAAAGCTATAGTAGTTGAAGCTGCAAGACCCCAAAGACCTAAAGAGCTTCTTAACAAACCTATATGGTCAGATGAAGATTACTACCAAAAATATTATAACCCAGAAAAGTTATAAAATATGCACATTATGTTAGCTTTGTATATAAATAATCAATATCTCAATCTAACTAAACTAATTATTTAGCTTTGGATTATAAAAACAAAAAATTGACAATTATCGTATTTTGTGTTTAATTTAATATAGATTATCTTTAGGGATAAAATACATTCAATTAAGTTTGAAATAATTCTCTTTTTGACAACTTTATGAATTACAATTAGTAAAATATTAAGTTTTTATTATGATGGAATATATTTTTTTTAGAACTTTTTATATTTTGTTCTTGAACTTTAATAGTTAGCATAAGGATTTTTCAATTGAAATATCAATCAGAAGTTCTTAATTATCTATTGAATTGAATTAAATATTGTTTTAAGTTCAAAAGGTTTAAATAATTTATGTTATCAGCGGATTTAAATTTTGCTTTTGGGCTTCTACTATTCTAGGAAAACTGATACTATTAACAAATCTCAAGACCAAATCAGAGATAAAACTTTTGAACAGTTGCTGAATTTATAAAAAGTATTAGGAATAACTTAAGGCAAAACTTAAAATTGTATAAAACAAATTTTGATTCTAAGTGTAATATCCTTATAAGTGTTATAAATACAATTGGGAAAATATAAATATTTCAAGAACCATGAGTAAGATTAGCATTATAAGTATAATGACTAAAAATAAAATCAAGGTCTATATCTTCAAGGACTTTTATGACAAAATAAATTGAAGCAGTGTTAGAAGCATTAAATAATTTTAAATACAATGAATAATTATGATTGATAAAGCACAAAATTGTTTGATATAATCAAAACAAAAAATAATCCTTAAAAACTGTTTTTATAAAATCCAAACTGTTAATATCGTGGTCACAATAAAAAAGTACATATATTTACCAATTAAAAATACATCATATACAAAAGGCTGAAATATAATTAAATAAATAAATATTAAAGCTTCAACAAGAACTTGCCATAAATCGCAAAAGCTGAACTTGTATTTATTAGGCAGGATACTTTTAGATTTCATTAAGATAATTTGCCACTATAAGAGAATTGCGTTGATATTCCTATACATCTTGTATTCAAACCTTGTAAAAAGCACAATATAAATCCTGGATTAAGAAGAGTTTTTCTGGTATATATGATAATAAAAAATAGCTTACTGTAGTAAAAAAATATCACATTAATAACCGAAACCAGAGCCCATCTTTTGCCTGATTATCATAAATATTCTTTTTTTCGTAATAAAAAATATAAAACTGCTAAAAAATACCAGTTTGACTATAAAGAATTTATAAATCCTTTAAGAAAAAATATAAATTAAAAATAGTGTAGATTGAACATGATTTTATATTAGATGTAAAAAAGCTGATATTTTGAATAAAAATAAATATGGAAAGTTTGGTTAAGAGGATAAAAGCTCTTCCAATGAGCGACATTGAAATTGAACTTTGGTACTATTTCAGGAAACTTCGTGTTGCAAGTGCTCAGATTAAAAGGGCTCAATCGAATTATTATGATCTGACACTTGAGCAAAGAAGAGAGTTTTTAAATGCCCCAAGCACTTATCATCTATGCAAGACTATTGTTATGGAAAACACAGCCTATGACGAATCTGCATCAAAAGATCCTTTTTATCCTAAGCATGTTGCAGTAATTGTCCAATATGAAGGACGGATGAATGCTGAAAGAGTAATGAAGTTTATGAAAGATTACCAAAATGCAAATAGTCCACATAAACTTCCAAGAAAAGCTTTCCATTTCCGTTTAGCAGACGAAGAAGTAGCAAAAGAGTTAACTGGATATGGTTATAATGCCATAACACCATTCCTTATGAAAACCAACATTCCAATTATAATCAGCAAGAGTGTAACAGAACTCACCCCTAAGTTTTTCTGGATGGGTGGGGGAGAAGTAGAATTAAAACTAGGAATGAGTGTTGATGAGTTTTTAGGTTTAACGAAAGCTCATATAGTAGATATTGGTTATTAGATAAATAATCAAAACTAGTCAGAATAATATATTCAAAAAAAAAACAAATTTACAATATATATCATATACAAATCAAGATAAAATGACATATTTTATAATACAAATTTATATCTTCTTTTTTTATCCTTTGAATTTATTTTATCAAACAGTTAATAATAGTTCGATATAAAAGATTAATAACGTAATAAAAAACTGCTTTTCTTATGTGGAGAACGTGAAGGACTAGACATTGTTAAGTTCATCCTAGTAGCAAGTTCTTCACTATATTTTCTATGATCAATAAGCAAACTGTCCATAAGATTCCTTTCATCTTTGTTCATTAATTCTCTTTCTAATTGTTTTGGGCTTAATGGAATAGGCATCCTCCTGGATTTTATTCCGACGATTTTTCGGTATGTTCCATCAAATTTTATCTTTTTTCTAACAAATTTAAAGGAATCAGGACTAATATTGTATAAACCTAATGAACTCTTTATATTTTTTGAATTAATAGTAGAAATTGGACGTTTATTAAAGATAGTTTTGAACTTTGCACTGTTAGTTATTTTTGTTAGAATTTTATTCGCGCTTGATTTAAGTTCTTCTGATTTTTGCCTGTTTATTGAAGCGGAAGAATGTTTTATAGTCGACATAATTATACTATAAATGTATGAAATTTATTTTTTTGCACGTAAAACTATTTCTAATGTTTAAGAGGGTAACTGATAGAATAATAGAGATGGAGAGTTGTAAGATTATTAAATTTACATAGTTGGAAATAATTTTGTTATTCGACTATAGGCGGCACTGCAAATTTTAATTGATGTAAGATATTTGAAAAGAAATTAGGTAAGATAACTTTACCTTTAGTATTAAATTTGGATTTTCCTTGCTAGGGATAAACATTGCTGTTTTATAGTCAAGTGATACAAATCGAAAAAAGTGAAAGGAAAAATCACTTTAAGCATTCCTTTACATAATAGTTTTAAAAATACTATAAATATTGTATTTAATAAAAGTAATGTAATAAAATTTAAAGTATTAGTATCTGAAATATGGGCAATATATACATCTTAAGAATATTTATGAGCATCATAGCATTATTTAATCAACTAAATAAGTTTCTGATGAAGTTAGGGTTAATAATAAGAAGATTTTTGTTACTTATTAAATAAAGGAGAAATATTCATAAAATTTATATGCAGTATTTCTGTTAAATAAAATAATTAACACTGAAAGATTGTTTAAATAAGATATATAAGTAGCCTATAATAAATAATTACCCTCATGTCTTAAATCAAATATAATCAATATTTTTATATTTATCATTTTGCTTTTCTTATCTGATAACTTTAATATAATCTAAGTAATCGATTTAAACAACTAATTATGTTATCCACATTCCTGGCTTTACTAGAAATTAAATAACAGTTTATTCACTCATTCTAAGCAGAATCTTCACTTTTAAAATTTAATTGTTGAGATTAATAACTTTAATAGTGATTTCTGATACTTTTCAATTGAATATTTGATTATAATAAGCTTTTTCTTTATGTATATATTCTCTTAACTAGCCAATCTAAAATAAACCCTGCAATAACTTGGCTTAATTTAACTGATGATTTTACTTTATCCATCTTCATCTAGCCATAGATTTCTTTTTTCCCGGCTCTCTTTACAATAATTTCCTTATTTCTCAGTTCTTCTCTCAATATTTCTTGTTTCTCAGTTCTTCTCACGCAAATTTAATTAGTTTCACTTCTATAAATAATCTTTATGCTTTAAACCTTTTTATTGTAACTTAATTCAAGCAAATTCTTGCTGTTAATGCCAGATTTTTAGTTTTTTACTTGCTTAAGTGTATTTACTAAGTAACTTAAAATCTAATCCTACTTTAGTGATTATTTCATCATATTTTCCTATCCTACACTATAAATCCTTAAAAATCAGCTGACTTCCATCATTAAAAGCCATCTCTTACTTCATTCTGACATCTAATTTCCTTAAAGAAAAAGAAGTTACTAAGTAATTCAAAAATATTTATTTAGTGCATAGGAAATCTATGATTATAAATGTCTATATCTCCTGAAAGTAACCGTGCTATAATAGCTGAAGGCCTGGTAAAAACCCGAGCTGCGATATCAAAAAAGATTGAAAAACCTGTCAAAATTGAGTCTTATGAACCTTTAGAAGAAATAAAAAAGACTTTGAATTTTATTGAGAACGAATCAATGCTGGACTTGCCAAAATCGTATGTATCAACCCTTAGAGGACATAGAAAAGGTGTTTATTGTGTGAGTT